>PVHX01002046.1:0-180673 GCA_004024805.1 Geosciurus inauris
TTGCTGAGGCTGGCTTTGAACTCATGATTCTCCTGTCTCAGCCTCCCTAAGTGCTGGGATTATAGGAGTGCACCACTAAGCTCGGCCTCAGCCCTTTTTTATTTTGAGACAGAATCTTGCTACATTGCTGAAGTTGGTCTCGAACTTGTGATCCTCTTGCCTCAACCTCCTGAGTGGCTGGTTGCAGGCATGCCCCACCTCACCCAGCAATGGGCAGTTTTTAAAAGATGCTGTTTTCCTCCCTTCCTGTGAGTGCTAGGAACAGAGAGGCACTGATGTGAGAGTGGGCACAGCCTCCTTGCTCCTCACTCCTGTGAGTAAGTCTGTGCTGGCTTCCAGGTGGCTTTCACAGGCAGACAGATTATCAGATGAGCCAGGAAGTCCAGAGAGGCTCCATCAACCTGAATTTGGGATGAAGGATGGGTCTCAGCACAGAAAGGCAGGGGGTGGTAGGAGAAAGAAAGAGAAGAGTCAGCAAGTTAGTTAGTTAGTTAATTCACTTTTTCATTTGTAGAATGGTAAAAAAGATTCCAGCATGTGACACACAATAGGAAAGATTGGGAAAGACATGGAAAGAGGCCCTCGAGTGTGTGTGATATGTTCTAGTCCCCTGAAAGAGATTTCAAGAGCTTATTGGTTTTCTTTCCTTCTTTTCTTTCTTTCTTTTTTTTTTTTTTGTAACAGGGATTGAACCCAGGCACTTAAGCACAGAGCCAGACCCCTCAGCCTTTTTTATGCATTTAATTTTTTAATATCTTTTTTAAATTATTTATTGCTTTTATGTGGTGCTGAGGATCGAACCCACTACCTCACATGTGTGAGGCAAGTGCTCTGCCACAACACCAGCCCCTTATGTATTTAATTTTGAGAAAGGATCTCGCTAAGTTGCTGAGGCTGGCTTTGAATTTGCAGTCTTCCTGCCTTAGCCTCCTGAGCTGCTGGGATTACAGGTGTGTGCCACCACACCCAGTGAGCTTTTATTTGTTTGTTTGTTCATTTATGATGAAGGACAGTTCTCTCCTGAGTGTGATGGGCCACAAGCCAGCCCCACTTTATTTGAGTTAAACTTTAAGAACCAAAGTTTATCTTTCTTGTCATCTCCTCCTATACCTTTGTACACTATGCTCCTTTCACAAGTAAGATAAATATAGTTTTGTAAAGTCATCAAAAAAAAAAAAGTCAGGTAATCTTTATGGTATCAATGGATCCCTCATACACCTTCTCTCTAATCCTCATCTCAATCTGGGGAGCTGGGCGGAGCTGGGCCTGTATTAAATGAAGCAACCCGAAATCCAAAGACCCAAAGCATCTTGCTGAAGCTCTCCCCACTCTCCATGGCAGCAGGAGAACTGAGATCTGTGTTCCTGGCAGCGATCAGTAGAGCATCCTCAGATGCTCAGTGCCTTCACTCCTGTCAAGGGCTATTTGATTTCTCCCTAGGCATTTGCTTACCATCCAAATCAGATCGTTATCTTTCATTTACTTGTTCTTTGTGATAATCCAGCATCTACTCTGGGGTGAACACTGGCATAGATCCTGGGAATAAAATCAATGGTGGCCAAAACAAACAGGGTTCATCAGGCAAATGATCACAGAAAGGATGGTGTCTGTGATGTGTGTGATGAAGGGGAAACAAGGCTGGGAAGCCCAAGGATGCCTAAGCCCAACGGTGCCCATAGATTCCATGTGAGCATGCAAGGAATCCCTGGACTGCCTGGGCTGGGGGGAACATGGGGATCCCCTTTACGTCTAGCTTTTGTAGTAAGGAGATCACCCAGTGTAGAGCTGTCTGAGACTCAAGTTCTCAGGCCACTACAATCACACGCAGTGTTCTCTTTAGGAAATAAAGTACCTTGGTGTCCTTAGAGGAGAGGTACCCCAAGACACGAGGGGAACCCAATGTGGAGCCAAGGGGCTGGTGTGAAATGCTGATTCCCAGAGGCTTACTTCTTTCTTCCCTGTTGCAGTTTGTGGTAGGTCGAGACGGCACCTGCGGCGTGGTGTGTGAACACTCCCCATTCGATGGCATCGTTCTGGTGCAGTGCACGGAGCATCTGCTCAAGCACATGTGAGTCCAGGGGCAGAACACAGGAAGATCACCCAGAGCTGCCACACCAGGCCAGGACAAACTAGAGTGGCACCAGAGAGGGGCTCTGTGTCCGTCTGGAAAGTGGCTTAGTAAAAGATGATTTGGGGAAAAGCAGCTTAAATGTCGCCCAGATGGAAGTTGCAGATTGGACAAGAGATGTAGGGCGGTCAGGGAGAGGCATGGCAAAGAATCCTCAGGGACGTCCTCTTTGGTTCAGGAAGCTCAGACCAATACCTGCTGTTTGTCCTGCGTCAGGACTGGGTCAACTAATGACCCAGCACAAGGGTGGTCTCTGAATGATAACTGCTCCTCCCCAGCTTCTGAACTGACCCTGCTTCTCTACCCCTTAAACACAGTGCATTTTCTCCTTCTTTCAGATTTGATCATTTTCTTCAAGCACCTTCTCCCTGCATCTAAATTCTCAATCTCTTCCACAGGATTCTTTGGGATCACTAAAACCCAAGCCAACCCTTTAAAATAGAACAACAGCTTGTTCCTATATTTCTCTCCAAGTTTTATGTAAATGTTATTGGTATAACATGGTCCAACAGGAAACAAATAAAAATGTATTTTGGAGTCAGGCAGAACTGAATAGAATCATGCTCTGCCTCTTACTAATTTTGGTGGCCTCTCTGAATCTCAGTTTATTCATCTGTGCAGTGGTTTGTTACAGAGCAAGGACCTGCCACAAAACCAAGGAGCCAAGACAGCCATAGCAGTCCTCTCTCACAAATTATTGTGACCATACCAGAAAGATTGCAGACATGACACTTGGTGTAGCAGGCATAAGTTCATTAGAAAGAATAGGGAAAGGGAAAAGGGGACACTCTCAAGGGAGAGAGTGGGTCCTCTCAGAGATAAGAAGGAAGGCACGCCCCCTGTTGCCCTCCAGCTTTATTGGGGGTCCCAAGGATATTTCTAGAAAGTCCCACCCAGGTCCATCTCTTGACTTTTGCAGGATTGCATCAAACTTCCAAGTCCCCACTGTGTATGGTAATGGTCCAGGGCAACTCCAGGTCACTTTGGCCCATGCTGACAGGTTCTAATTGGAACTTGTTCTGACAGATTTTATGGTTGGGAGAATTATTCTTATCTCTCTGAGTTCCCTATTTAAGGTCACAAAACTCCTCCATTTAAGACAACTTGTGGTCTTCTCATTGGTATTTCAGGCCTGCATTTCTCTTGCAGATAATAGGTTGTTTACTGACTTAAGCCTGGCAGGGCTTCAGGTAAATTGGTTTTTAACAGAAAGCATGTGGGGGTCAGCACAATAGGCCCAGTTTATAAGATTATCCCATTAACTTCAAGCTTCCACCACTCACATCTATCTGTTACCTATTAGTTTGGGGCAGCTCATACCCCCTGAAACTCTAAGGCTGCACCAAACAACAGTTAAGATGATGGCGAAGGGCAGAGGAACAATGCTGTCCTGCAGCCTTCCAAGTTGCAGGACCTCAGGAGGTTACCCCTTTGTCCCACAGGATGAAGAACAGCAAGAAGCTGGTCCGAGCAGACTCTGTCAGTGAGCTCCCAGCTCCCAGGAGGCTGAGGTGGAAATGTTCTCCAGAAATTCAAGGCCACCTAGCCTCCTCGGCTGAAAAACTTCAACGGTAAGAGGAAACCAAAATCTGCTCCAGGGTCCTCCCCCAGGGGTGGCCCAGAGATGCCCCTCCCCCAGCTGCTGAGGCACCCCAGAAGTTTCCAAAGACCCTAGCAACTCTGCTTTCCCTCCAGGGCCCACCACACCCCCACCCCTCATGGAAATGTAGTCAAACTAAAAAGGAGTTATAACTCTTGGGAAATAACCTTGCTGAAGTATCTGTCATTTCCATAAAATGCAAACGTGGAGCTATTTTTTTCTGCAGGTTTCACCTGACTGAGCAGAGTCAAGGCCAGGAAATCATCCCCTGCTTTGGGAGAGTAATAAACAACTGGTTTGAATAGGTCATTTGAATCCAAGCTATTCAATTTGTTTGAGTTTACACTGCAACTTGACAAGGGGGCCTTTCTCTCCAAGGAGGGTGGGGGGGTCAAGCCCTAACGGGACCCAGGCAGGAGGGAGTCAGGCAGGAGGGCCAGAGACAGGTGTGGGTGGGCCATGGCCAAGGACAACAGCAATGTATGGTGGGAGCAGGGGGCTGGCAACCAGATCTGGACAACTGTGGTTGTTCATTCCTTCATTCAGTAAGTGAGTATGAATGTAGGAATTCATTCATCAACTCACTCATTCATTCATCAAACATGTGCAGAGCTCTAGTTTGTGCCAGACCTATGGTAATACTCTTGAGAACACAGAAATTAATGTGCCATGAAGCCTATCCTCCATAATTTTAGTGAAGGAAGCAGGTCCCTGGACCAAATGTATAAAGTAGTAAGGTAAGTGCCCAGATGAAAGAGGCCTGTAGACCTGAATCCACAGAGACAGAAAGTGAACTGTGCCTAGACAGTGAGCAAGGGCTTTGCAGAGGTGAGCCTCAAAGGACGAAGAGGAGTTCCAAGAACAGAAAGATAGGGAAGAGGCAGAAAGGAAGATTGTTTGAGCTTGTACCAGTTCATAAAGATCCAGGCTGGTCTGGAGACAAACAAGTGGAAAATGGCCAGAGTTAGGGCACAAAAGGGAAAGAGGGGCCACACCGTGTAGAGCTTTACTCTCCTCATATTATGGGCTCTGAGCTTGCCCTGCTGGAAGTGATGAGCCCCTGGAGGATTTTGTGTGGGAAACTGCAGGAGCCAGCAAGGAGACTGTGGGAATAGCAACAGGTGAGAAGGACAAGGTGTAGCCAGGCTGGGAAGCCCAAAGATGGAGGTGATTGTTCCACTGAGAGCTGCTACGGAGGCTGCCTGGCTTTAGCAGGGCAGAACAGCGACCTCAGGTTTTCTGTAGAATTAGAATGATCCTGACATCTCAATTTCACAGGTGGGTCAGGGCATAAGTGGGTTGCCAGAGGAATAAGTTGATGGGCCTATGAGTCCTAGGGGAAGAAGGAGCCTGCTCACTTTCAGGTCCCCGAGCAGGCCCCATGTGCTCACAAGGTCCCCAGCTCCTCTTTCTAGAGGCCAAGGTAAGGTCGTTGGGTGGGGAAGCAAGAGGATCCCTGAGGGTCCTGAGCAGCCCCAGGAAGGGGGATGAGGTCTGAATGGGCAGAGCCTGGGGAGGAGGTTTCCAAGTGGCTATGGTGACAGAGCTCAGTCTGTCCAAAGAGTTTGTCAAAGGCCAGGCTGAGGAGCAAACACTGAGAAACTGGTCCCCCTCTGAGTCTCCTCGTGTCCCTTGCACCTGATGAGGTCCCTCGAGAGCTGAGCTCTTGTGAGGCAGGGCTAATTCAAGGAGGGGCAGGCAGGGCATACTTCCAAGGGAAGGTGTGAGCATGGGTTGGGCTGCATCCCGAGGGTGCTCAGACAAGGGTAGGGGTAGAAGGTGTGGACCTTGATGGACATTGCTCCTGCCTGGACTCATGAAGGAGGAGACTGGTCTATTTAGGGGTGGCTGGGGCTCAAGGGTCTCCATGTAGACTTGGAGAAGTTTCCTGTTACTCTGACAATGACAAAGACTCAGGCATATCATGGGATACCCAGCGGCAGTTTTTGGATAAAATAGGTTTTTCGCCATGGTAAAGCTCCAGATGAGTAACCCTTGCTGAGGTGACTGTGACAAGCAGCCAGGCAGGCCTCAGACCCTTCTTCCCCACAGGGCAGTGAGGATGAGTCTTGGTGAGGTCACACTGCTGGCAGCCAGCTAAGAAATGAGCCCTGCTAGAATAGCCAGAGATGAGTCCACAGTGAAGCTGGCCATGCCTTCTTACATGGGTCAAATGAATGGCCTCTTTAGGCCTACTTTGTGGGCAGCAGGCTGCTTGGATTTGGTTAGTGGGCAGCAGTGGCCCTGCCCATGCAAATATCTCTAATTCCCCATGCTTCTCCCTGCCTCGTACTGCAACTAGGACGACCTCCCTGCCAGAACAGAGCTACCCGCTGTCAGGCTGAGCTCATCTGTCCAGAGCAGCCCTAGTCCTGCACACCTTCTGCCACTTGTATAGGTCAAGGCATGTGTTTGACACCCCAGCATATTCCTGGAGGACAGGGACTGTGTTCTCGCCTTCTGGAGCACTAGGATGTGAGCCAGGATCGAGAAACTTGGGTAGGCTCTGTGGTGTATGCATTTTATTTTACATGCAATAAAAGTATCTTTTCTTTTTTTTCCCTACAGAATAGTAAAGAATCTTGACTTCATTGTCTATAAGTTTGACAACTATGGGAAAACATTCATTAAGAAGCAGAAATGCAGCCCTGATGCCTTCATCCAGGTGGCCCTACAGCTGGCCTTCTACAGGTGAGCAAAGACGAGATGGACTTGTGTCCAAGTGGGTTGATGGACAAGGTGCTTCTAGAGTCTAGAGGGAGAGTTGGCTTCCTGGGGTCCCAGCGGGCTGGGGATGACCAAAGCAAGCTGCATAGAGGAAGTGCCACCTGAACTAGGTTTTGAGTAAAAATCCAACCTCAGGAAAGAAAAAGAAGGGTCTCACAGTCAAGGAACTGCCTGAGCCATGACACAGAGCTCAAAGGGCCTGGTGTGCAGAGTCAAGGAGAGCCAGGCAGGCAAGAGGGACCACGAAGTTATGGATATGGCTCTTCATCTCAATTTTATCCAGCCCACCTGTGTTCTTGTAGGGGCAATCTGCTCCTCCCCAACACTCCAAACTTGATAAAGAAATGGGACCGGGGCTGGGATTGTGGCTCAGCGGTAGAGCGCTTGCCTCGCATGCGTGAGGCCCTGGGTTCTATCCTCAGCACCACATACAAAGCAATAAAGACATTGTGTCCATCAACAACTAAAAAAAAATCTTAAAAAAAAAAAAAAAGAAATGGGACCAACAGTCCCCTAGCTGGTCCAAAGATTTTGGACTAATTCTTGATTCATCCCTTTCTTTTATCCTCCACCTCTCTGCTCTTCCACTTCTTCATGTCTCTCAAACCTGTCCTCTACCCTCCAATGCCACTGCCATGAGCTCCTCCCAAGCTACATTCATCCCTTGCTTGGCCCATTACACTCCCTAGGGCTTTCTGTTCCTCGTCTCATTCCCTGTAACCCTGACTTCATGAATTATGAACTACGAAATACACAAACCCAACTACATCACTTACCCCCTTGAAACTTCCTGGAGGCTTCCTAACATGCTTGAGACCCTCCCGCAAGCTCTCTGTCACCTCTAGAACTTTGTCCTGCCTATGCCTCTGCTCTCGCACCCCAGGCACCTCCAGCCCAGGTGTCAGCCCTCAGAGGTCTATCTGGACTCCCTTACCTAAAGCACTCACCTTGGGCTCCCTGGCCACCCAGTTCTGTCACGCCTCACTGTCCCCTTAAGTCTACCAGCGTGGGAGGGCTAAGACACAGAGGCATGACCTGCTTGTGTGACTAGGCTATCACGACCACTTCTGAGCTCTTTATCTTTTATCCTTTCTCACCCTCAACACCAAGGATGTTACTGACTAGTAGGAAAGGGAGTGTGCCAGCCAAGTGTGCAAACCTGGGGGTCCTCACCTGGTTCACACACACAAGGAAAGAGGTGTCTCTTGACTGTTGTGGGGAGTAGCCACTGTTACTCTGGTCACTATCATGAGCTCTACTGGGATAACCAGGTTGCCAAAATAATCCATGGAGATGCCAGACCCACCTTCCTACACAGGTCAAGTAAACAACCTTTTTCAGGTCTGCTTTGTGAAGAAAGGAGAGGCATAGCCATGGTGCCACAGATCTGGCTGCCCTGAGAGGGTGGCCTGAGTATCAGTTTACACTCACTATCACTGAGACCCCTCCCTGCCTTGATGCAGAGGCCATGGCTGAATTGTTTTAAATAAAATGGAATTCCCTCACGGGTGTAAATGATTAATTGTGCAATTATTCCATTCTGTGTTATTAATCACTCACTTATAAGGTCTTACCAAAAATTCCAGGTTTTCCAGCAGACTGGGAATTCATTAAGAAGCAACCAGTCATCTCTTATTTTATATCAACACAGCATTTCCAATGTATAAAAATGTACACAGCTCTTCCTATTAGAGACACCCTAGCATTCATCTTCAGGAATTCTCCTCTAGAATTCTATTAACATTAAAATGAAATAGTATGCCAAGTCAAGTCAAGACTGTAAAAATAAAGCCTGCTAAGGCCATTTTTCTTTCAATGTTTATGATTCTTTGAGAATAAATTACCATTTGCCATTCATCCTTTATCTTATGCAGGCTCTACCAGAGGCTGGTACCCACCTATGAGAGTGCATCCATTCGTCGGTTCCGGGAGGGGCGAGTGGACAACATCAGATCGGCCACCCCACAGGCATTAACTTTTGTGAGAGCCATGACTGACCACAAGGCTGCCATTCCAGTAAGTTCTACAACATCCTAAGGAGATACAAGGAGACAGTGAGGCCACTGTGAGCTGCCTGTCCACTCCGCTCCTGGACACTAGCTCCTTAAAGCCTGTGTGCTGACCCTGTGTTCTGTTGACAGGCTTCTGAGAAACTGCTGCTTTTAAAGGACGCCATCCGAGCCCAGACAGAGTACACAGTCATGGTGAGTGATGTTGTGCCTCCTCGTGACCAAAGGCTGTGCCCAGAGCCAGAGCTGTGCCAAGATTGGGGCCATGGCACAAGACCCTGGGTGAGAGCAGCATCACCAACTGCCAGTGGTTTAGCCACCTCCCTCTCAGAGTTTCCTTTTCTTATTTTTAGAACATAGGTAGCACAATGTTCCTTATTTTCCACAGATTTTACAAGACTAGTGAGTGGTATTAGGAATCCTTTGAAACAACCATTGTGTTAATAATAACATATAATATACATAGAACTTTACAGTTTATGCAAAAGAGGTCAAATGTGAGGGAATGAGTTTGTGGGCTGGCAAATGGCAGCAACTTGTACGCCTTTCACAACTGCACTTGCACTTGTGGGGGAGGCAGTATTTATTCCTACCTGGGTTTGATTTTTGTTTCTAATATTCCATGTGTTTATTTATGCTACCTGTGCTGAAAATTAATAGTGAAATCAAAAGTGTAAGGGAACTGTTTCCCTAGCTTAGGGAAATAATGAAAAGTTTTGACCAAATTTTACTCTATATACTTGAAAACAACTATAATGCATTTCTGGGGTTTGGGGGGAGGGGTACTAGGGATTGAACTCAGGGGCACTCAACCACTGAGCCACATCCCCAGCCCTATTTTGTATTTTATTTAGAAACAGGGTCTCACTGAGTTGTTTAGCGCCTTTCTTTTGCTGAGACTGGCTTTGGACTCGTGATCCTCCTACCTCAGCTTCCCAAGCCACTGGGATTACAGGTGTGCGCCACCATGCCTGGCTCTGGGTTTTAGAACTAGCCAATGTAAACTTTCTTCTTCTAACTCAGTTGCTATGTCCCTATTTATCTGAAGAGTTATATGTTTGTTTTGTGTGGGAAAAAATAAGCACTTATATTAGTCAGCTTTCTATTATTATAACAAAATGCCTAAGATAATAAATTTAGAAAGACAAAATATTTGTTTGGGCTCATAGTTTCAGAGGTTTCAGTCCATGGTCAGTTGGCTCCATGACTTTTGGGCCTTCGGGGACAGTACAACATTATGGGAAGCCCATAGTGGAGCAAAGACATGGCGGGGGGGACATCCTCACGGTGGCGATGCAAAAGAGAGAGAGGAGGAGGAGGGATTTGAGTCCCACTATCCCTGGTAAGGGCACCCCCTTCCCCCCAGTGACCAGAAGACCCCCCATGAAGCCTACCTCTTAAAATTTCCACCACCCAATAGTGCCAACCTGGGGACAAAGCCTTTAACACAGGAACTTTTGGAAGACATTTCAGATCCAAACTATAGCAAGTTTGTATTTTGTAACCAGTGGATATTTTGTTGTTGTTGTATTTTCCTGCTGTATGTCAGGCAATGTGCTAGGTGCTAGGAAACAAAATGTGAAGCCTATAAGCCCCTATCCTTGGGGAGCTTAGCATATAGTTGGAGGAGAGGCCTTTCAAAGTCAAGTCCAATCCCACGTGAAAGAGCCCTCAGGAAGTAATAGCAAGCTCTTTCTTCTGCTTGGAAAATCCAAAAAGACCTCCCAGAAGAAGTGGCACTTCATATGAAACTTGAGGGATGAAGAGGAGAGGATGCCCCAAGAAGGGAACATCAGGTACAAAGGCAGAGTCTTAGGAGAATAAGACACAGCTGAAGAAAAAGAGTAGCTCTGTGTGTGCAGCTTACAAGGGATAGAGGAGCAGGAGATGTTGGTTTCCTGTTAAAAGCTTACCCCAGTATGAGGTTTACAAAGGACCAGTGGGATTGGTAGGTGGTGTGCCAAGAGGCAGAGATGCTAATTAGGAAACTCTGTGACACTGAAGGAGAATTGATTAAGGACTTCCATTGGGCAAGGGCGGAGGTTAAAGAGGAAAACACAGACTTTTGATTTAACGTGCCGAACAGGAGGGTTTATGGCACTCACTCTGAAATTCTCTAAAAAGACAGCCTAGGTCTCACTGAGTACCAGAAAAAAAAAAAAAGACAGCCTAGGAATTTTTTAACCCATAAATACAGTAGGGCAAAGAGAATGGGAAAGAAGAGAACATCAAAGTGTCCAAGCTGGAAAGTAGAACAGACAGCAACTAACTTAGCAAACAGGGAGAGAAGCCAGGGTCCCCAGTGAACTTCACTGCAGACCCTTGGGGTGGCTCAGGCATTGTGGACATCCACCAATACGGGAGTGTGGGGGTTGAAAAGACGAGGGTTGGTTGATGTGTTAGTCCGTGTTAACTGCTATGACAGAATTCCTTAGACTGGATAACAGAGGGACAACATGGTTTAGGTCCCCTCTCACAGACTCTTTTATCACCTTATACATTTCCCTCCCATCTCTTTTTTCATTTATGATGATGTGTGTTTTGGTGCTTGGTGGCTATATGTTCCCCCTTCCCCCTGGCACCATGAGCTCCACGAGGGCTCAGACTTTGACTCCTCTGTCCCCCTTATTGCTGCTATACCTAGTAGCATCACGCATATGGTAGGCACTCAGAATTTCCCTGAATGAGAGACTGAACCATGAGTCATTTTACTCATAACTATTCTTGGTTATAATGTAAACATCCTGTTAACTCAACTCTTCTTGCTATAGTTGATACAGAGTTGGTGAAAGCAGGGGTGGATCATCTGCTCTAGAGAGCGGCTGCTTCTGTGGACCAACACAAATAGAGCTTAAATAGAGGTAGCCCGAGAAATGAAAAGAGCCATCTACTTTATGGATGCGTTCATAGTTCTTCCTGTCTGTCCTAATAGGGCATATCTAAGGTGAGATGTGGGGCTGGGGGTGTTGCTCAGGTAGGGTGCTTGCCAAGCATGCATGAGGTCCTGGATTCAATCCCCAGCACTGCAAAATAAACAAATAGGTAAATAAATAAATAAAACATATATAGTGAGCTGTGGTTTGTATACCTTGTCTTTTCAGACTGTTAACTAGGTGCCTTTAGAGAGCCTAGAACCTCTGAAGATTATGAATCTAGATTAAGTGAATTGATCTGGAGCCCACAAAGTAGCCAAGATTTAGCAAAGGCTTTATGCATCATCTTTATGCATTCATTCTCATCTGAAAGAAAACAGCTGTCAAATCCTAAAACGTGCTTGTAAACCTAAGCAAAGTTTACAGGGAAGGGAGTTTTCCTCCTGTGAGGGCTGTAGCAATTAAATGGCCAGTTTATGAACTATGAAACCCCCGAAGTTACACTTACCCTGACATTAAGTTTATTGCTATAGGCAAGGGATAGCACTCCCCGCCAGTATTCACAGTCCCCCAAATTGCCCCCAAGTAAACATATAATAATAATAACAACAGTATGCAAATAAAGTGGGGCCAGTACTAGTTCCCTGGTCCTACTTCCAGACACACCACCAGCCTGAGTCCCTCCTGCATTAAAATTCTGAAGCCCTAGCTCTATTATCCTAGGATTTGATAAGAGCTTATCTTTGTGATTTAAAGAGAGAGAGAGAGAGAGAGAGAGAATGTCTCATTATTCAAGTAGCTCTTTCCCCTTGAAAATGTCAGCAGAGCCTCTGCTAAGATGTCTAGCTCCTGACTCAAAATGATTTCTTCGATTATAAATCTAGATAAAGTGAATTGATCTGGGGCCCACAAAGTGGCCAATATTTAGCAACAGACCTTTTGCTCTCTGGCCCTCCTGCCTTAGTCTCCTGCTGGAGGATGAAGCATTGGTTGGTTGTGATGAGAGTCTGCCCCCTGACAGCCAGAGACACCCTTCCCAATGCTTGAATGGGGCTCAGAAGTCCTTGGACCCAGCACACAACCTTCTCCCCAGACTCTCTCCCTGGCCTGAGCAGGTCGGTACTTGGGGTGACCAGATCAGCCCCATTGTTCCATTAGAGCACCATGTGGATATGGGTGCACAGTGGGTGCTTGCTGACCTTTAACATCCTCAGGGCACAGCCCAACCTGCTCTGGACACATCCTGTACATGCAGAAATGTGCAGGGCCCAGGGGGCAGAGGTAAAGTGGTGAGTCCTAAGTGGCCACTTACATACACTGCTGGCAGCAAGCACTGGCTAAGCACGAGCCATGACTATTGGAGTCACCATTAGTGTTGTGGAGTAGAGAGGAAGGGAAGAGGATGCACAGAGGAGTCCATGTCTCATCTCTTGTTCTTTGTCCCCAACTACTCAGGCCATAACAGGAATGGCCATCGACAACCACCTGCTAGCACTACGGGAGCTGGCCCGGGATCTGTGCAAGGAGCTACCTGAGATGTTTACAGATGAAACATATCTGATGAGCAACCGATTCGTCCTCTCCACCAGCCAGGTACAGCCCCTGTATGCACAGTCATTACCCAGGAGGTACTGTAGTGTAAGCAGTGAGCTTTCTAGAGGGCTCAGTAGTTGAGAGCCTGCTGGCTGGAGTCAGGCAAGTTCTGATTCTACCTCTGCTTCTTTCAAAAATTTTTTAATTTTAATTGACATGTAGTTATACATATTTACAGGGTATAGTGTGATATTGCAGTATTTATATACAATGTGTAATGGTTAGATCAGGAGAATTAGCATATCTATCACCTCAGACATTTATCATTTCTTTGTGTTGGGAACATTCAAAATCCTCTCTATTAGCCATTTTGAAATATTTCATTAATTGTTGTCAACCAGTTACCCCACTGTTCTATAGAATATTAGAACTGATCCCTCCTATCCAACCGCACCCCTGTAACCATTAAGCATTCTCTCCATCCCTCCCTCCTTGCCTGGCTCTGCTTCTTACAAGTTATGTCACCTTTGGCAAAATAATCTAAATGCTTGACTCCACTTTAGCCAAGGTAGAAACAGACCCATGCTAGGAACACACCCATGCTGGTGCTTGAACCGTTATGCAGCCCTACCTTCAACCTTTTACCTGAGAGGTCGTGTCCCACCATGGGGACCAAAGACTCTAAAGCCCAAAAGCCTTGAATGGGGCCCTCCAAACAGGGCACAGGCATTATTATAAAGGGTCATGCCACCAATAGCAGAAGGTGAGTGACCAGCCCAACATCTTCTAACCAGTGCTACAGACAGGCCCTTTCTGTTAGAGGACCACCGTCACAAAGACAGAATGAAATCCATTAGCGGAGGCAGCAGTTGATGGGAGGAAATATCCCCACACTTGTCAATTTACTAAAACTCCACCTCATCTGTGAACACTGGACATGGGCAATAAAAGGGGCTGATAAAGCTGTGTTTGAAGATAAAAGCCCACTCAGTAATTTGATTTTGTCATTATGGCAGTGAGCTTGCAGACATGAATAAACGAGGACAGAACATAACAACATAAATTCTTCAGGAAACCATCCATGGGCAAAAAGTGCTCTGGAATGGCTTTATGGCCTTCGGCTATTGCACGGCAAATTTATCTGACAATGCGGTGACTCTATTAGTAAGACTAATGGTTTGTTCTGCCCCATTAAAATGGCCAGTATCACTAAAGAAGGCCAGAGAACACAGCACCAGAAACCTGTGGGTTTAAAACAAACCCTGTCCCACACCTAGCTTAGAATCCTTTCTATTTGTTCCCTAGGGGCAGCTAATTAAATTAATTAATTAATTAGGATGTGGGGTTTTTGGTGGTTGTTTTCCCACTGGAAAGTAGCATTTATGACTTGAATGCCTTTTGAAACACACTTACTGTATTTGTGATCCAGATTACAAAATCTTAGCACTCTGACTTTAAAACATATCAGGCATAAAACTAAAACTCCAGCTGATGGCAACCTTTGAAAAGCTCAATTCTGGGTAATTGTGCATGGCTAGGCTGTGGAGAGAAAATCAGACCAGCCAGGCAATAATACTGACAGTAATTAAGGATTGGGGGAAATCAACAGAGAAGATGGGCCAGATTTCCTCCAGTTCATAAATTACTCCCTGTGGGAAGCCATCTAACAGTTGGGTGCCACCAGGGTGCCATTTAGTAAATTACCCTGATTGCCACTATGCCTTAAATGGCCCCCAGGTGAAGAAGAGACTCAGCCCAAGCCCCAGCACCAGGTCACCCTGGGAGCCTCCAATTCCACAAGTAGAGCAGATTGTACACTGGGGAGTGGGCTTAGGGTCCCTCTCTCTCTGAAATTGTGCAGTTAGACGCGTTTGTTTTTATGACCCTGGCTGTGGCCATCCATGCTGAAGCAATCAGTTGATTTGGTTAATTCAGTCAAACTCCAGGAGTGGAAAATGGGGAAGCAAATACCCAGCAGCGGCCCTGGGTTATTGGGACGCCTCGCATTCTAGCAGGTTTACAGGTTGTATTTCAGAACAAGCCACTGCTGATCTGTGCTCTTCTCCAGGTGCCCACAACCATGGAAATGTTTTGCTGCTATGGTCCTGTGGTCCCCAATGGCTACGGTGCCTGCTACAACCCCCAGCCTGAGACCATCCTCTTCTGCATCTCCAGTTTTCACAACTGCAAGGAAACCTCTTCTACAGAGTTTGCAAAAGCTGTGGGAGCAAGCCTTACCGACATGAGAGACCTCTGCAGTCCGCTGCAGCCAGCTGATGGCAAGTCATTCACAACAAAGGAAAAAGCCATAAGGCCCAGCCAGGGGCACCAGCCTTGACTCCTGCCACTTGGTTTCAGGTCCTTGAGCCCAGCCTTCCGAGGCTGCCAGTCCCTGCCAAATCCCTGCTCCCATCCTTCACTCTAACTTTCTGTAGCTCCCCTGTCCTCAGGACCCAACCCACAGGTCACCTAGAGGCATCACACAAGGCTGCAGTGTAAGAAAGTGTCCCTCATTACACATGAGAATTGTCACTATTTATCAAGGTGCCCTCTGGTCTGTGCCCTGGGAAAGGAAACCAGCCTGGCTTGGAGGTGGCCTGGATGAAGTGGAGGATCCACATCAAGGTCTTCCTTCCATAGTCCTCAGAAGCTTAATGTTCATGTTTCCCTCCCCAGCAGGACCTAGCATGTCCAGGTAATGTTTCTGCCCAGTGAAAGAATGTGTCACTCAATTACATGGAGTCTACCCAAATGGATCATGAAGGCAGAGGCTAGCTCTGGGTCATTACCTCTTTTCTTTTGGGGAGGAAAGGGGGCTTTGTTTTCAGATTCAAAGCATCTGATCTTGGCATTCACAGCATCTCCATTGAGCCATACAGTCCTGCAAGCCCCTGCTCTACACACACACACACACACACACACACACACACCAAGTTCATTTAAAATACAGTGACCTGTGCTCCAATCACATTTCTCCTTTCACTCCCTGGGAGAAACCTTTTGTTGCATTCAGAAAATCTTATCCAGCTATTCTAAAAGAAAAAATTTTTTGTCTTCATTGACCCTGTGACTTGTGACTCTCTGCTTCTCAGGCAGCATCAGGGACAGTTCAAATTGACCAAACCATGCAGCCATGAGCAGGCAGTGTGAACATGTGGAGGACAGGTTCACTTCCTAAGGTCATGTCTTCTGCATTTTTTTCCTATTTGTTTCACACCTTGCTTCTCGCTAAACAGGCCCAATATGTGATTGATGCCAATAGGTGGAGGACAAAGAGGGTTGCTTTGGGTTTTTCTATTGTTGTTATTGTTTATCTTTTGTTTTAAATTTTTTAATTTAAAAATATATTTTTGTGGTACTGGGGATTGAACCTAGGGCTGTTGAGCTCTACTACTGAATTCATCCCCAGCCTTCTAAAATTTTTATTTATTTTGAAATAGAGTTTCCCTAACCTGCCAGGGCTAGCCTTGAATTTGTAATCCTCCTGCCTCAGCCTCTCAAAAGAGTCCCTGGAATTATAGGCACATGCCACTGCACCTTACACTTTTTTGTTTGTTTTCAAGAGAGAAGTTTTTAAGAAATCCATTCCAGCCAGGCATGGCAGTGCATACCTGTAATCTCAGCATCTTGGGAGGCTGAGGCAAGAAGATCACAAATTTGAGGCCAGCCTTGGCAACTTAGTGAGATCCTGTGTCAAAATAAAAAAATAAAAAGGACAGGATGTAGCTTAGTGGTAAAGCACCCCTGGTTTTAATCCCCAGTACCAAAAATGAAAGAGGAGGGAGGGGAGAAAGGAAAAAGAAAATCAGTCTGACATTAATTTCAGAAAATGACCTCAGTGGCTAAAGCAGGACACCCTGAAGTGACTGGCCTTCTTTATTTGAAAGATACCCTTCAGGGATTCTGGAGGAGCCCAACACAAGGCTCTCCTCTGGCCTTCAGGACTGAAGGGACAGAGAGCCAGACAGAGAGGCAAGGTTAAGATTGTCCTGAGGGGCTGTGATTGCACAGGAGGTGTGAGAGGCACTTAATGTTGGGACACATTTTTTAATTTCAAAAAATTCTTTAAGTTTTATTTTACTTTTAAGTTACAGATAATAATTGTATTTACTATGGGATACAATGTGATGTGTCAATACATGTATACATATGTGATGATCAAATAGGGTAATTAGCAGATCTAGTGCATCAAGCATCTCTAATGTCTTTGTGGTATGAACATTCAAAATCCTCTCTTCTAGTTATTTTGAAATATACCACACAGCACTATTGACTCTAGTCATCTTCCTGTGCAATAAAACACCAGAACTCACCCCTCCTGTCTAACTGTAACCATGGACCTATTGACTGGCCTCTGCCATTTTTTTCTCCCATTCTCCTCTATGTCTAGGAATCATCATTCTACTCTTAGCTTCTATGAATCAGATCAAATTTTTAATGGGATGTCTAAATGGCAGGGGAAGTGAAATGGGAAAGCAAAACATCTAAAGTGCAGGGAGCAGACAGAGCCCACCCCTTATTATGCTGTTCTGCCCTCCTTGTGGGGTTCCTAGAAAAGCCCCCATCCAGCACTTAGGGAGGCTGAGACAGGAGAATCGCGAGTTCAAAGCCAGCCTCAGCAATGACGAGGCGCTAAGCAACTCAGTGAGACCCTGTCTCTACATAAAACACAAAATAGGGCTGGGGATGTGGCTCAGTGGTCGAGTACCCCTGAGTTCAATCTCTAGTACCAAAAAAAAAAGAAAAGAAAAGCCCCCATCCCCAATCCTGGTGAGCTCTGTGTCATTCTAAGTGCTCCATCCACTCTGATCCAGGGATACAGCAAGAGTCCCTTCTCTGGGCCACTGTGAAAGCTGTCCGCACCTTGCTCTGGGTTGCTGCAGGTGCGCTACAGTAGGGCAGGCATTTGACCTTGCTCAGCTATTTGAGAACACAAGCAACTTAAAGGATAGAAGTCCTTGAGACCCTGGTTTTAGGAAGAGGATCTCCTATTGGGTGATGTGGGAGATTTGACCCCTGGCTTCTAATGTGCAAACTTAGATCAATGGTCTATATGTCCCTGTAGTTTCCTCTGATGCTTACCTTCCAGTTCCTCTTGGCAACTTGCAGCCCAAAGACTCTGAGGGTTTCTGGGGACCTGCAATCTACCTTCTGAATGCCAGCCACCTGTCTGATCTCAGTGACCCCAGTGCCAGATCTGAGTTCTCTTCTAGTTTCCCTCAGTGGATTTTTGTGCAGACAAAAATCTCTGACTCTAGAGTCAGCCCCACTGAACATGGCCAAGTGATTTAAATGCCCAGAGACTCAATTCCCTCCATTGTCAAATAAGGACATCAGTCTCCCCACCTTGCCAGGCTATGAGGGATGGAGACCATGTGCATAAAGGTCTTGTGTGGCAGGTGGGCAATAATGCCCACCTTCAGAATGACTTTCCCTAACAGGCATTGTTTGAGTGATTTTCTTGAAACTATTCACACTGCTCTGACATAGGGAAAGGGAACTCACTCTATATATTCAGATATTAAACCATTCACTGTGAAGGCTTTGAGAATCGTCATGACAGACACTTGGCTGGAGGGAACACCTCTTTTCTCTGAGGAAGGGGCAGGAAGCTGGTCTTCCCCCTCCAAGAACAGATGGGTCCACTAAGTCTTTATGCAAAGGCAACACTGAGCCATGGCCATGGGCATTTCTGTGGAGACTGTGGGAAAGGAGATTGTTCCATGTGTCCCCAAAGAGATGGAACATGAGACAGTCATTTGGAACAGTGATGCATAATAAATGTGGCCACCTTACAAAACTGCTAAGCTGCCAAAATATATAAAGTTAATATTTAAGTTCTATTTTTATAAAATAGTTCTAGATTTATGGCAATATGTACATGTGTATTTATAGCCTTTTCATCTTAATTTATAGTTTTGTGCTTTAAAGAAATATATGTATGATTAAAGAACTGTATATTGAAAGCATCCTATTCAACTTATTTAAAAGACCATAACTCTGTATTCAATAAAATGTAATGCCAAAAACATGACATCGGCCATTGTTTCTACTGACAAATGCTATAAAATATAACACTGTAAATTCTGTGAACTGAATCAACAATTCTTTGATCTTTGCCTGGGCTCTGCCAGCAACAAATGGCAAATGTCTAAAAGATAACAGGGAAGCTGGGTACGGTGGTACACACTTGTAGTCACAGCTACTTGAGAGGCTGAGGCAGGAGTATCTCTGGAGTCCAGGAATTTGAGGATAACCAAGCAATGTAGTGAGAACTTATCTCTAAAAAAATAATAAAATAAAAATAAAGGCTACCAGGGTCAAGAGAGAAAAGGGGCCAGGCGCGGTGGCGCATGCCTATAATCCCAGTGGCTCCACATTCAGAATAAACGAAAGGATGTTCAAAGCACAACAGTAATCAGAAGCTAAAGGTGCATCAGACCAGACACCGACTCCAGTGGGGCTGGTCAGGTTTACCATTGCTGCCAGTTGAAAGTCCAGGACAGCCCATGGCATGTGGGAAAGCAGCAGAACTCCCTGCACAAAACCAGGACCTCCTAGAGGTATTCCAACTCTGTGGAAAAGCCTAGAAAAACTCTTCCCATTAGCTCAGGGGAACAGTGAAGAAATCTGCCATGTACTTGTGGCTGTAGAAGAGGGGGAAACACAATCATGAGAAATCAAAACCACAAACTTGTGCCACATGAGGATGAGAACTTTGAATTAATACAACTTCTGTGTAAAGTAGGACCTCTAAGACTATAATGTTAAAGAACCAATTGGGCCCAGTACAGTGATAACATACCTATAATCTCAGCAGCTTGGGAGACTGATACAGGAGGATCATAAGTTCAAAGCCAGACTCAGCAACTTAGCAAAACCCTGTCTCGAAATAAAAAAGGGCCAGGGATGTAGTTCAGTGGTTAAGCACCCCAGGTTTAATCCCTGGTACAAAAAGAAAGACCAAATTGGTCTGGGTTGCTAAGACCCAAAGGCTGCAGCAGAATCAAATACAGAACAACTTTCCAGCCTGGACACACCAAACACACACAGGGGGAAAACACTATGTTGTAGATGAGTTCACAGTCAGAAAATACAAACACAAGAAATGACTCACATTGAAAGAAAGCAGCAGATAAAGTCAATAGGAGAATTAAGATCACAAAGACTTCAGATAATCAAAATGCATTCAACAGTCATGTATAACTAATGAGAATAAAAAAAATTGGGTAAAAAAGACTTCAGATAATAGGTATTTAACAGTAGAAAACTGTTAAATAGATATGTTTGATATGATTAAAGAAATACAAGGAAAATAGAATAAGGAGTTTCAGCATACATGTGGGTATTCCAGAAGATGAAATTCGAGAGAATGAGGAGAAAGCACTTTTCACAGAGAGTAGACAAGAATATTCCAGAATTGAAGAAATACACAATTCTAAAACTCATTAGCTAAAGCTGAGATCCTTAATAGAAATTTGAAAATACTTGGAATGATAAAGATACTTCATATCAAAACCTTTGGATACAGTAAAAGTAATGATGGAAAATGTATTGCTTGCAGTGCTTCAGAAAAGAGGAAACACTAAAAATTGATGAGCTGAGTGTCATCTTATAAGTAGGAAAAAGAACCCAACAACAAACTCAAAAAAATAGAAGGTAGAATATTAAAGATAAGACAGCTATCAATGAAAGAGAAAACTAAGAACAATAGAGTAGCTAAACAAAGCAAAAATGGGTTGTTTGAAAAGACTGATAAAATAGATTAGTCTGATAAAACCAATGAATAGGAAGTCCTCAGAAAGATGTCTGTTTGTCCAAACTGCTCTCTAAATTCATGCAATTCCAGTCAAACATTCAACAAGGAAATTTCTGCTTTTGATAGTGGTTGACTAGTTGATTCAGACTGTTTCCCACACAAACTATCTGGACAATCTGGCATACATATTTTTAAATATTTTTAAAGTATAAAAGAGCTTACTGGATCAAAATCAAGGAAAGGACAAGAATAAGTGAACACAGCCCTGGGGCTGCTTCTGTCCCAGTGGGAGCCCCGAGGATGAACTGCAGTTTCTTGATCCTTGCCGAGCAAGGGGTACAAAATCTTGAAGGCCCAAGAGGGAACTGTGGGAAGCATCACTCTCGTGGTGCTCGGATCCCAAAAGATGAAGATCATCCATAGGAAAATGAATAAAATATAAATAAGCCAATCTCCACATGGACTGCAGCCCAATTTCAAGTCATCTGGATGGCACAGGGCTAAAATCTCAAAGGCTAAATCTGTCTGAGGACAACCTGGGTTGCTGATGGAACCAAAACAACAGCAAGTAAATTTAAAAATCTATAGAAGAGGATAATATTATCCTAGACCTCCAACTGTTTCTACAAATAATTTTTCTAATACAATGTTCAGGACACATTTAAAGTGCCTGTCCCTCTAGGAAATAAAAGAAAAAAATGAACAGAAACCAGCAAAAATGAACAACAGAAACTGAAATACAAGGTCTCCACATAATGGAATTCTCAAACACAAACTGTAAAATAACTATGAAGCAAATTAAGCCAAACCCAGAAAACTTGGCAAGAAACTGAAAACTATATGAAGTGACACAGAAGATTTGAAAAAAGAACAAACTAAAATTCTAGAATTGGAAAATAACAAGTTGATGACTTTCACAAAGCTGAAAATAAAATTAGTAAACTGGGTTGTATGTAAAAATGAATAGTTGCACATATGTAGTGTACATGCATACATACAATCTAGATAAAAAGTAGGAAAAGGAGTAAAAGAGAAAAATACAGAAGAGAAGAGACATAAAGAATAAGGTAGAAAGGATTAACATATATTTAAATAGAGTCCCTGAAGTGTGAAAATGGAACAGAAGCAGCCTGTGAAGAACTAATGGCTCAACCAGTCAGGCGGTGCAAACCTGTAATCCCAGGGACTCAGGAAGCTGAGGCAGGAGGATCACAGTTCGAGGACAGCCTCAGCAACTTAGTGAGGACCTACACAACTTAGTAAGACTGTCTCAAAATAAAAGATAAAAAGGGCTGGGAAGGGAGCTCAGTGGTAATGCACTCCTGGTTCAATCACCAATACCAAATGGGGAAGAAAAAAGAAATGTCTCAAACTTTTCCAAAAACTAATGAAGGACATTAATTTAGTTTCAAGAATCTCCACAAATCTCAAGCAGGATAAATAAAAAGCAATTTACACATAGGCACCTTACAGTAAAACTGTAGAAAGCAAATGATAAACACGAAAACAGACCAGTAGCAAAAAAATCAATAATGATACTTCTAAAATTTTTAGCAAAGTTAATGCTACAAAGTTAAATCTCTAATAAATAAAAATACTACAAAGAAATGAGGATTTTGCCTCTTAAAAAGTGCACAAAGCTTAGAGAGAACCAGACAATATAAATCCCTCTAAGACAGGACACCTGGCCATATTGAGCCAGCAGGAAGATTAACGATGTCACTACAGTTCCACATTTCTCCCCAGTTTACTGTATTCAACTCTGTTGGTGAGTTCAGTTGCTGTCATTTGATGGTGAAAACAATGTGCTAGGGGAAATTATTTATGACCCCCCTAATTCAGAATTCTACTGGTATCATCTCTCTATTTACCAATCATGTATAAACTAATTTTTATCAAAGAAATATGTGTCATAGTAGAACAGATTGTACCCACAAAGAGAATTAAAACACAGAAATAAGAGCATATGCTGGGAGAAGAATTAATGGTAAAGGGTTTTTAAATCCTTGCACTATTCAAAAGGAGGATAAAAATAACAGCTACCATTAATTTTTACAAGCTAAAGATATATGTTGTAATTGCAAGGATGTAATTATTAGGTTTGGCTAATCGTTATAATAAACAACTTCGAAATCTCAGTGGCCGCAGAATAAATGCTTCCTTCTTGCTCCTGTCACAGACGGATGCAGATTTGTGGGGCTTTATTCAGTGCAGATATTCAGAGATCCAGGTGCCTCTCGTGTTTTGGGTCCTTCAATCCCTGGGGCCTCCAGGTCTTCCTGGCATCCTCTGTGTTTGGTTGACAATAAGGAGAGAGCCAGCAGGAGTGCAGAAGAGGTTTTAGAGGCCAGGGCTTCAAGAAGTGGATGTCCTTTAGGTCTGCATCCCAACCAGCAGCAAATGAATAGAAATCTGGCGAACCTATAGTTCCGTCTCCACCAAATAGGTTTCCACTGCTTGGAAGAGAGGGGGAAAACATGAGCTGTGGGCCCACTGTTCTGTTCCTTTACTACAGAAAAGAAATACCTTTCAAACGAGGAGAAATTGAATGATTAAAAAACATACTGAATCAATCCAAAAGCAGGCAAGAAAGAAGAAATGCAAAAATTTTCTAAACCATTCTAAACCAAACCCCTGCTTGGCTTGGGAAGGTTGCTTGGCCTGTCACTTTTTTGAAAATAAAAAAAATACAAAATGCAACTTACTTCAGAGGGATAATATCAAATCACGCCTGTAATCCCAGCGGCTCGGGAAGCTGAGGCAGGAGGATTGTGAGTTCAAAGCCAGCCTCAGCAACAACAAGGTGCTGTGCAACTCAGTGAGACCCTGTCTCTACATAAAACACAAAATAGGGCTGGGGGTGTGGCTCAGTGGTCGAGTGCCCGAGTTCAATCCCTGGTACACCTCCCACCCCCACCACCAAAAAAAAAATCCGTAAAGTGATTAGCACTGTAGCCTGATACTTCCTATAGCCGGACCATAAATGTCGGTTATTGTTATTCATCCTTAACACTTGCCTCGCAAGGTAGAAACTGCCGTGGTTTGCCTGCCGCTAAGGGTGAGGAGAAGGAACCCGGCCCTGGGATGGAGGCCTCGGGCCGGGGAATCCCCGAGTCCGCCTTAGTCCCGCCCACTCTAGACCACGCCCAGTCCTCAGGGAGAGCGGTTACCTAGCAACGCGTGTTGTTCCGTATCCTGGGCTGCAGCCCCAGGCGTCAGAGAGCGCCATGCCGGAGAAAGCTGTGGTCATCTTGCGCTACGGGCCATACAGCGCGGTGGGACTGTCAGTGGAGCACCGAACCTTCCGCCTGGAGGGCATGCAAGGTGGGCCACCCACTGCTTGTCTTTCTGTGAGCTGCAGCCTCCGAGCATCCGTGTGCAGGGTGTGCCCTCTGCCTAGATTTCTTTACACCCCCTTAGACCCTAACCAAGTGTCACCTCCCCCAGTGAGTCTTCCCAGAGCCCACACTACCCAGAATGATTAAACAGCTTCCTCTGGCTTCCGTTGTTTGGACCTAAGAGTAGACGCAAACACAAGCCAGAGGCCCATCTTGAAATAATAATAATAATAATAATAATAATAATAATAATAATAATAAAATGGTAATAAATATTTTTTAAAATTAAATAACCCCACTTTATGAATGAGGAAACAGAGAATCAGGAATATTAAGCAACTTTCCCAAGTCAAATGGATGGAAAGTGGCAGTGCTGAGATTCTTTATCTTGATCATTTATGCACCAAATATTTACTGAACATCTAGTATGTGTGGGACATTCTTCCAGGTACATAGGACATGCTGTTGAACAATGCTATTTGTCCTTAAAGCGATCTTCTCATTGTTGGCTGTTTGACAGGTGTGTCAAAGAACAAAAGTGGAGGGTGTTATGGAAGCCTACCTATAGTGGGACCTGTCACTGGCCACAATTGGAGGGGAAAGGATGGAGGAAAAGGCTCATTTGAGGAAATTACATTTGAGTTGAGATTTACAGAATGAGTAGAAGCAGGTCGTGATGGTGCATGCCTGTAGTCCCAGCAACTCAGGAGGTTGAGGCAAGAGGATGGTAAGTTTGAGGCCAGGCAACTTAGTGAGACCTTGTCTTAAAATAAAAAAAATTAAAAGGGATTGGGGATGTAGCTTAGTAGCAAAGTGCGCCTTGGTTCAATTCCCAGCACCGCCTCCCCCCCAAAAAAAGAATGAGTAAAGACCATCAAGAACAATCCCAGGGCCTAGGGGTATAGCTTAGTGGTGAAGTGCTTGCCTATCATGCATAAGTCCCCATGTTCAAACATCACCACTACCAGTGGGTAGGGAGAGGCAATCCAGGCAGAAGGACTGATATCTGCAAAAGCTGGAGGCATGAAAAAATGATGGAATTGTTGAACTGACACAGGGATGAATCTGGATAGATAGACAGGGGCCAGATCCTCCAGAGTCACGGAAATGAAACCATAGATGATCTGAGAACTGTTTAGAGGGGTCAAATTAGAGGGGTCAAATATGGAAGACAAGACAAGTCGAGGTGGTCCAGGGTTGAGATGAGAGTAGCTTGGACTAGGATGGCTACAATGGGGATAATAGGTCAAAGTAAAAGCAATGCTATTGCCTGAGAGGGTGGATGTGGTAGGCAAGGGTAAAGAGGATGCCAGCTGTATCTAGTTAGTGTCTAGCTTGAGAAGGTGTTGATGAATAGCAGTGTTATTCACTAAAATTGAAAATACCAAAGACATCTGGAGGAACATTTTGGACATATTAAATTTTATGTGCTTTCAGCTTCCTAGATTGAAGTAGTAAGTTAGATCTGCAGTTCTGGAGTCCAGAGAAAAAGTCCAAGCTGGAAATGGAAAGGAATGAGCCAGTGATTTGGAGAGAACATTCAGAATGAAAGGGAACCCAAGACTGAAACCTTGACCCAAAGTAAGGATCTTCCAGGCAAGATGTTATGGGAGTCCAGTGGACACAAATATCAGTCTTGGTCCATCAATCAGGGAAGACTTCTTAGAAGAGGTGCCTTTGGTTCAAGTGTGATAGACAGACAAGGAGGATTTCAATTGATAGAGAAAGTTACTGGCTCTGAGATGACAGTTGATGGAGACATTTCTGTTGTAAATGGCCATTGTGTGTATTAGTCTCCTTGGGTTGCTATAACAAAATGCCACATACTTGTGGGTTAACAACAGAAGTGTTATTTTCTCAGTCTGGAGGCTAGAAATCCCTGATCCAGTTAGGTTGCTTTCTGGTGAGGGCTCCTTTTCTGGTTTGATGACAGCCACCTTCTCTCTTGACCTCCCATGGTGGGGAGACTGGTGTTTCTTTTTAAAAGGACTCTAATTCTATCAGATTAGGGTTCATTTAACCTTGGTTACCTCCTTAAAGGTCCCATCTCCAAATACAGTCATAGGGAAGCTGGGGCTTCAACACACATATTAGAGGGGAGTACAGTTCAGTCCACAGCACTGATACATGGTGATGCTTAAAATGTTTTGTAGTCTTGGCTAAGGACACAACCTATATAATTGGCTTCTCTTCCTGTCCCTCTAATAAGCTCCCCCACCTACCCCTCACCTTGCAACCACCTCTAGCTTAAAAGTCTACTAAATGATAAGACAGAGAGCTACACTGCTTCTCTAAAAATAGCAGGGATCTTAGACTGCTGAAAAAGAATTCAAGAGTTCGCTACCCCTTTTTACTTTCTCAAGAGTCGGTAGACTCTTGACTTCTGCAGAACTGTTTCTTCTTTGCCCCTAGTCCTAGGTATGCAAGCTCGCCCTCCATATCTGACAGTTCAGCTATTTCTTTTCTTTCCCATTTTTTTTTTTTTTTTGTGAGGGGTTATCAGAGATTGAACTCAGGGGCACTCGACCACTGAGCCACATCCCCAGCCCTATTTCGTATTTTATTTAGAGACAGGGAATCACTGAGTTGTTTAGCACCTTGCTTTTGCTGAGTCTGGCTTTGAACTCATGATCCTCCTGCCTCAGCCTTCCAAGTCACTGGGATTACAGGAGTGGCCACTGTGCCCAACTCTTTCCTATTTTTTATTGTGGTAAAATATCTATAACATAATTTGCCATTTTAACCATTTCAAGTTTTAACTCAGTGACATAAATTCCATTCACAGTGTAATAGAACCATCACTTGGTTGTTTTCAAAAATTTTCAACAATCCAAATAGAAACTCTGTACCTAGTAAGTAATAACTCTCTATCTCCCATTCCCAGTCTCTGAAATATTCTAATGTATTTCTTGTCTCTATGCATTTGCCCATTCTAGGTATTTAACATAAGTGAAATCACACAATATGTGCTGTTTTGTTTCTGGATTATTTTAATTTAGCATCCATGTTGTAGCACGTATTTCTATTTCATTTTATGACTGAATAATATTCCATGTTATGTATATACCAGATTTTGCTCATTCTCATCTATTGATGGACATGTGGGCTACTTCCACATTTTGGTTATTGCCAACAGAGATGCTATGAACCTTATAAAGAGTGTGGTTGAGTCCCTTTGTTCAAAAGAGTAGAACTGCTCAGTCATAGGATAACTCTACATTTAACCTTTTGAAGAACTTTCAAACTGTTTTCCAAAGCAGCTATACCATTTTACACTCCTACCAGCAATGCATGAGGCTTTCAATTTCTCCACATTCTCCCTCAACACTTGTTATTTTTTTGTTTGTTTTGTTTTTTTATTATAGCCAATCTTAGTAGGTGTGAATTGGTTTCTCATGGTTTTGACTTCTGTTTCCCTGATAACTAATGATGTTGGGCCTCTTTCATGTGCTTATTGGTCATTTGTGTGTCTTCTTTGTAGAAATGTCTGTGTGGATCCTTTGTCCACTTTTAAATTGGGCTGCTCTTTTTTTGTTGTTGAATTGGAAGAGCTCTTTATGTATTTTGGATACTAGATCCTTATCAAACCTGATTTACAAAAATCTTTTTTTTTTTAATTTTAGTTATGGTTTATTACTATTAATTTATTATTATTTACTATTACTTATTATTATCAGCCAAGGGAAGAGATACACAGGGCAAAGTTCAGGAGAGTTCCAAGTGTGAAGCTTCCACTTTTCTTCTCACAGTGGAATCATTAAGTGGTGTTCATTTTTCCTGGCAACAGTGTGTGATAGCACACACAGAATATTGCCAACAAGGTTAAGTTTGCCTGAGCCTTGAGTCCAGAGTTTTTATTGGGGCTCAGTGACATAAAGATAGTTGACTGATGAAACGTGGCTAATCTGTTTTTTTCTTTCTTTCTTTCTCTTTCTCTCTCCTTCCTTCCTTCCTTCCTTCCTTCCTTCCTTCCTTCCTTCCTCCCTCCCTCCCTCCCTCCCTCCTTCTCTCTCTCTTTCTTTCTTTCTTTCTGTACTGGGGATTGAACCCAAGGGTGCTTAAATACTGAGCCACAACCCTAAAGGTTTTCATTTTTCATTTTGAGACAGGGTCTTGCTAAGTTGCTGAGACTGGCTTTGAACTTGCCATCCTCCTGCCTCAGCCTCCCAGGTTTCTGGGAATACAGGTGTGCACCACCGTGCCTGGCTCACTTTCTTGATAATGTCTCTGAATGAACAAAATTTTTACCTTAATGAAGTTCAGTTTATCTGTAGTTTTCTCCTATTATATGTGCTCTGGTGTTTATGATACCATTGCCAAATCTAAGGTCTTGGAGATTTCCCTATGTCTTATTCGAAGAGTTTTTAAATTTCCAAATTTAGATCTTTCATCCATTTTGACTGAATTTTTTGGGTATGGTATAATGATCCAACTTCACTCAAAAAGTATTCATGTGGGTATCCAATTTTACCAACACTATTTGCTAAAGAGACTATTTACTCATTGTATGATCTTGGCCCCCATTTCAAAAATCAATTGTCCAATCATTAACTTCAGTCAATGGGAAGGTTTATTTCTCAGCTCTCAATTCTGTTCCACTGTTTTATGTGTCTATCTTTGTGCCAGTACCACACTGTTTTGATTACTGTAGCTTTGTAGTAAGTTTTGAAATCAAGAAATAATGAGTCCCAGTTTTATTATGGCTATTCTTAGTCCTTTGAAATTCTCTATAAATTTTCCACTTCTGCAAAAAAAAAATACCTTGGGATTTTGATGGGGATGTCATTGAATCTGTACAATGTTTTGGGTAGTATCATCATCTTAACAATACTGAGTCTTTTAATCTCTAAACACAGGATGTATTTTCATCTATTTAGGTCTTCTTTAATTTTCTTTAGCAATTGTTGTAGTTTTCAGTGTACAAGACATGCACCTTTTTGCTTAAATCTATTTCTAGACGTTTTGTTCTTTAGGATGCTATCTTAAATGGAATTGTTTTATTAATTTCCTTTTCAAATTGTTCATTATTACTGTATAGAATAAAACTGCTTTTATGTGTTATTTTGTATCCTTCAACTTTGCTAATTTCATTTATTAGCAGTAAGTTGATTTGTTTAATTAAAGAGTTTAATTCACTTTCATTTAAAGTAATTATTAATAAGGAAGGACTTACTTTTGCCAGTTAACTATTTTCTGTATGTTTTACATGATTTTTTTTACTCAATTCCTCCATTATTATTTTTCTATGTTGATTTTTGTAATGTACCACTTTGATCCCCCTCTTTTTTACTTTTCTGTATATTTTTTAGGATTTTTTTAGTGACTAACTCGGGGATTACAGTTAATATCCTAAACTTTTTGAAGACTGTGTTTAAATAATGCCAATTTATTTTTATTAATATACAAATATTTTAATTAGTATACAAATACATCTTTATCCTCCTTTCTCTCTCTCTCTCTCTCTCTGTGTGGTGTGGGGTGTGTGTGTGTGTGTGTGTGTGTGTGTATGTACGTGTTACTGGGAATAGAGAATGGAACTCAGGGGCATTTTACCACTAAGCTATATACACAGGTTTTTTTTTTTTTTGAGACAGGGTCTTAGTTAGTTGCTGAGGCTGGCCTCAAACTTGCTATCTTCCTTCCCCAACCTCCTAAATCTCTGGGATTACAGGTATGTGCTACCATGCCTGGTATCCCCCTTCCTTTACATTGTTATTGTCACAGATTCAATCTTTATACATTATGTGCCCACTAACATAGATTTATAATTACTCTGTTGTTCATTTGCTTTTTAAATCACATAGCAAAAAAAGAGATGTTATGAACAAAAAGTGAAGTGATACTTGCTCTTCTATGTACCTATATTGCTGCCTTTACCAGTCCTGTCTGTTTCTTCCTTTGGCTTCATGTTACTTTCCAGTGTCCTGTCATTCATCCTGAAGGGCTTCCTTTAGCATTTCTTCTAGCATAGTTCTACTGATGACAAACACCTTCAGGTTTCTTATTCATTTTTCCCCACATTTTTTTATTGGTGTATTATAGTGTACATGCTGATGGGATTTGTTGTTACATGTTTCTACATGCACACAATGCACAATATAACAATATGATTTAGCCAATATCATTCCCCAGTGCTTCTTCCCCTTTTCATTCATTCTTGCAGGATAGTTTTGTCAGATACAGAATTCTTGGCTGACAGTTGTAATACTTCATTTTCAACTTGGTCTATGATGCCCAATTGTTTGGTCAAACCATAGTCTACATGTTGCTTTGAAGGATTTTTTAAGATGTGATTATTACTTATAATTATTAGGCTTTAAGCAGATTATCCTTCATAATGTGAGTGGGCCTCTTCCAATCAGTTGAGGGCCTCAAGAGAACAAAGATTGAGGTTTTCTGAAGAAGAAAATGTTTTCCTCGAGACTGTAACATAGAAACTATGCCTATGTCTTCAGCCTGGCCTCTGAGCCAATTCCTTAAAACGCCTCTCCACTGATAGTCTCCAGTCTATAAGGATTAGGCTTACAGCTTTTTGATTTTACAATAGTGTGAAAACAACATGCATTCTGTAGAAACTGTTTCAAATTTTGAACTTTGATCTTTTCTTTGATTCTTTTTCTTTCCCTGGGCTAGTGATATATAGTATGATACTCCTTTGCAATGCTAGACAGTAGCAGCTCCCAGTCAGCTACATGGTCATGAGGGGAAACTACTGGTACTGTATAGTGCACTGCCTTGCTAAGCTATAATGTTTGGCAGGTTGGGTGTATTATGTGCCTGTGTGACTTAAATATTTTCAACTTATGATGAGTTTATCAGGATGTAGCCCCATCATAAGTGTCCTATTAATTCTCTTGCCCTGGAGAACTGACCAATGCACCAGGTTTATTTTTTCTTCTGGCACTTTAAGTGTGTCTTCCTGTGAGCATCTTGCCTCTCTGACTTCTGATAAGCAATTGACTAGTAATCTTCTTAAGAACATCTTATATGTGATAAGTTACTTCTCTCTCACTGCTTGTCTTCGTCTTTTGGAAGTTTGACTGTATTATGTCTTAGTATGGATCTCTTAGAGTTTATCCTGCTGGGAGTTAGTCAAGTTTCTTGGATATGTATTTGCATGACTTTCATTAAATTTGGAAACTTTTCAGTCGTTATTTATTCAAATATCCTTTCTGTCCCTTTCTCTCTCCTCTCCTTCTGAGACTTCCATTATGTATATGTTGTTATACTTAAAGGTGTCCCACAGTTGTCCAAGGCTCTGTTCATTTTTCTTTGTTCTTTTTTTCTTTTCTGCTCCTCACTTATCCTGTCTTCCAATTTTCTGATTCTTTCTTCTACTTACTCAAATCTGCTTTCAAAACTGTCTAGTGAATTTCTCACTTTAATTATTGTATTTTCAATTCTGGAACTTCTGTTTGGCTCTGTTTTTTTTTTTTTTAGAATTTTTATCTCTTTTTTAATATTCTTATTTTGTTCATACATCATTTTTCTTGTTTCTTTTAGTTTGTGTTTCTAGTTTCCTTTGGTTCCTTGAGAATATTAAGATAATTTATTTAAAGTAAGTTTAATGCTTTTTATTCCTCAGCAACAGTTTCTACCAATTGTTTTATTTCCTATTTCTGGGTGTGCTTTGTTATTGCTATTGCTTTTGTCGAAAATTACACATCCAAAAATTATAATATGTTGTGGTAGAGTGCTTGCCTAGCATGCATGAGACCCAGATTCATCTTCAGCAACACACACACATACACACACACACACACACCCCAAAGAGCAAATATTTTATTTTATTCCCCCTGGAAATGAGGTTTTCCTCTTTCCCCAGAGTAATTTTTGAAGGTTTGGCCTATATTTAGCAAATGTTTTGACAAAGATTTCCTTGAATTACAGGAGCTTTAAAATTAAACAAAAATCTTTCTGTTTCTTGTGTAGTTGCTCTGTTGAGACACTCTTTTTTTTCATTTTTTATTTTTTTGGTACCAGGAATTGAACTCAGGGGCACTCAACCACTGAGCTGAGCCATATTCCCAGCCCTATTTTGTATTTTATTTAGAGACAGCGTCTCACTGTTGCTAAGCACCTTGCCATTACGGAGGTTGGCTTTGACCTCGTGATCCTCCTGCCTCAGCCTCCCAAGCTGCTGGGATTACAGGCGCCCAGCTGTTGAGACTCGTTAGCACTTATCCAGGCTGTCTATGATTCTGCCTCAGCCTTTACTTCCTGCTTTCACTGAGCCTGTAGATCAGTGGTGAAAGCTAGGGTCCTCAGTCTTTTCTGAGCATGCATCCCATTCTGGGCATGCACTCTGCTTTCTAAATTGTCCGTATATGTGAATGCTTTTGAAAGCCCTACCCTACTTTCCCAAAGAAACTCCCCCTCACCCCGACTTTTCCTCTTGGACTTTATGACTTGTATGTCTTTTATCCAGGCAACTGTGGGTTTTTCACTTGCCTCACAATGTTTTTGAATGCTGTTCATGGCTTTCCTACCCTGTGTGAATTCTAAGTTAGACAAACAAACAAGTGCCTTGTGTCAGTCCTTCAGGAAGCCCCCAAATGGGTTAGAACACACAAACACAAGACTCTGCCAATAAGATCTGCTCTGCTCTCTCTGGAACGAAGGATGAGGGTCCATACTGGGAACATGGGCTACGGTCTTCAAGATGACACCAAGTCGGGAAGGAAGCCGGCAAGGACAAGTAAAAATGCCACAAAGCTTACCTACTGTCTTCAGCTTGCCATTTTCTTGATTAGTGCTTACTTTACTGCTATAAACCTTTGACTGTTTTCTAGAATTATGACAAAGTTGGTTCTCACAGTTTCAGGGATGGGGGAAGGATTGTTTGTCTATTTTTATGTTTCTGCAGAGGTCTGAGAGTTTGGGGCCGTCTACTCTGCCATTTTGCTAATGTCTGCAAGCACTTTTAATTGTGTATCTTACTGCTTTCATAATTGGCATAATCATACAAATTCAATTAGATCACTTACATGCCAAAAATCATTAAAGCAGAATGCATAAATGTACATTTCGTTATAATATACAACTTATAAACATTGAGGGGAAAATCCCTCTTCCAGTTTGTCCACAAATCCTGTCAGTGTTACCTGTCACCTCTCCCTGGTCACTTACCTCCTGTCTAGACTCTTGGGCCTATTGGCAGGGAGACAGTATGAGCAAAGGCAAAGCACAGAGGCTCTGAAGTCCAACCAATCTAGTTTTGAACTCATCCCATTAAATGAGTAGCTTTGTGGACAAAGCCAAAGTCATTCAACCTTCATGAGCCTCCATTTACTTGTTGGTAAAGAGAAATGTGAATCCTCACCTGACAGATGGGAAATTCTTCTGAGAAATGTGGGTAGAGTAATGAACTGCACATTGTAAGTGCTCAACAAGTGTCATTTCTTATTATTCTGGGAGAGGGGGTCAGCTTGGGGAAAGGGAGGAGGGGACAGCTTGGGTCATGTTTAGGGAACGGCAAGCAGTTGGGTCTGATGGATGATTGTGTCCAGCAAAAGAATCTGGTCTGTTTTGCCCATACCAATGGAGAGCCAGCAAACGTTCTTGAACTGAAGATGGATGTCCTTTAAGAGGCCAATTCTGAAAGGGAAGATTCGGGTAAGAGAAGTGGGGGAAAATAAACTATTAAAAATATTTAGGGCTGAGGAGGTAGCTCAGTGGTAGAGCAGTTGTCTAGCAGGTGTGAGGCTCTGGGTTTGCTTCCTGCTTCCTTCCCAGCAGGAAGGAAAGAAGAGAGGGACAGAGGGAAAGATTAAGCTTCGGTTAGAAATTATGTTCAGAAGAAAAATGAAGGAAGGAGATTTGAGTTAAGAGTAACTGACTTTAAATGACATCTACAAGCTGATGACTCCCTGATTTATAACTTTAATCAGGAGCTGTCCTTGCCAGAATGCTGAGAAGGCACCTCAGACTCTGTATGTCCGTGGTTTCCAGACTGGACTCCTAATACTCACCTCAGCAACTCCTGGGTGCTTCCCCATCTCGTTCATGACAGCAGCACTCATTCAGTTACTCAGGCCAAAAACTTTGCAGTCATCTTTCCCTGCCCCTTCCCTCGCCCTCCGCACCGAGTGTGTCAGCCCATCCTGTCAGCTCTGTCCCAAGGTATGTCCACAACCCAGCCCTTCTTGCCCCTTCTTACCTCCCTCCTCTACCTTTCTGTTCAGCTGCCGCCATCTGCCGCCTGGATTACTGCCCTGTCCTCTTGACTGGGCTCCTGTGACCACACTTGTACCCCTTGCAGTCTGTTGTCAGTATCAAAGCCAGGTGACACTGTTAGGGCCAAGTCAGAGCCTGAACTTTGCCTCTGAGAACATCCAGCAGCTCCCAACTGACTCAGAGTAGAAGCCAGGAACTTGCAACAGCTGCCAGATTCCTCATGGCCTTTCTGACCTGCTCTCTCCCACCGCTGCTTACCCGTCGCTCCAGCCACACCCACTGTGAGCACAAAAAGACTGGGAAGAATGCAGACTTCACAGATCATTTCAGCGTTGATTCCGGAACAGGACTACACCCATGGGGATGGACCCACTTTCCCAGAAAATGAGCCACTGAACAAAGAAAGAGACTGGGCTTATAGAGGTTATCCTGGGAGGTTATCCTGGTGAACGTATCAGTTTTCCTGGACACTTAGGAATTTGGAGTTTGTTTCATCAGTCAATGAAATGATCACTTTTTGTGCTCAGGGATGTGAGTTCTTGGGTCTGGGGTCTTGTGTTTTTGCAGGTCAATGCCTGCCAAAGGTTATCACCCCGGTGTGGTGAGACACCCCTTCCTGCCTGCGCTTAGCACCAGGAAAACATTACTCAGGGGAGGTGAAAGCTGTCAGTGCATGGCTTTTCTTTTCCTTTTCCTCAGGCTACATTATTTTCATTTCCCACATTTATTACCCACCTCCTCGAGGACCCCTGAATATTCCTTGCAAACTTCTACTGGACTCCTGGCAGTTGCTCCATGTGGAAAGTTCTTTCCAACACCCTCTTCACTTCTCACTCTCTCAGGTTTTGGATCTTCTTCAAAAGTCACCTTTGTGGGCAGGCCGTCTTTGTGTATCCCCACCTAAAATCTCAATTCTTCCTTCTCTTTCCTCTCTTCTCTCCTCCTTTATTTCGGCTCATAACTATCTGAAACCACATATATTTCACCTATTTACCTCATTATCCTTCTTGCTCACGTGGATGTGTGCTCCAGGGGAGCAGGGGTTCTTGTCTGTTCTATTCTCTTCTAGGTCCCAGTGTCTAGAACTGTGCCAGGCATGTCATAAGGAGCGATACAGATTAGTTAAGTAAGTCAACAGCATGAGGCCAGATGCTGGAATCTCAGGAGGCGAAGGAGAATAAAGCAATGAAAGACAGAACCAAGCAGACAGAGCATGTTGGAGGGAGTCGCTCTGAGGGCAGAGTGTTAAGAGAAGCCAGAGAAGGAATAGGCACTGGAGGCCCAAGGAGGCAGGGGAGACAGGGATTTCAAGAAGAGAGTGTGGCCAGTGAACACCAAACTGTTGAGCAGAAGTTATCTTGAGAGATAAAGGAACTTATGGCTGAGAAAAGGACTTAGAAAATGAGTGTTTTCATACTCTCTCAGTGGGAAGGAAAATTGGACAGTGACCTTAGAGGTAAACTCGGCAGTGTTTATAAAATACAATCCATACTGTAGAATCCAGCTGTTTCATCCCTAACTTCTTGCTTTAAAAAAAATGCACATAAATAAGGAGGCATGCCCATGAATGTTTTCTGCAACATTCATGGAGTGAAAACTGGAAAAAAAAAAACCCAGAAACTGGAATGGCTAAATAAATCGCAGCACATCCAGCCTGCGAAGTACAATGCAGCAGTGAAAAATAATGTAACTGACCTGTGTATACTGACAGGGTTTGGTCCCCATGACATAGTGTTAAGGTCATAAAGCATGCTCCTAAATTCTATGTATACCACCACCCCACTTCCATTGAAAAAGACCAAGAGAAAAGAGGGGGGCAGAATTGTGAGTGATTTTTAAAATTTTGTCCATGTCTATAATTTTAAGTTCTGTTTTAAAAACCATGAATCTGCATTACTTTTATAATCTGATACAATTTTAGAGGTTAAGGACAATTTTTTCCCAGCACAGGTGTTTTTAAGAAGCAAGAAAGGAAAATGTCAGAGAAGAGTGAGGGGGAACTGGGTGAGCCATTGAATGTGTGAATGTTTTCCTGACCTCTAGGGACAATCTGCAGAAGATAAGAGTCAGTGGAGCTAAAGCAAAGACCCAGACCACAAGCACAGACTGCTCCTCTCTCAATAGGGGAGGGGAAGGAGAGTTTTGAGATCCAGGGGAGCATTTTTATGGTTGAAGGAGATTTGAGGATTGTGAGGTATCAGCAGGTGGTTGATTTATAAAGTAAGCTCTGTGTACCCATGCATGATAACTCATCTAATACTGGCTGCCAACAAGTCACCACAGGTGACAAGAGCCAGAGTGTTAATAGCAGCAAAGGAGGGGGCATATGCTCTCCCCAACACCACCACTTTAGGCCAAAAGCTAAACATCACAGCAAGCAGATCTATTTGCAAGCCCTCTTCTATAAAATCTGCATCTGAATTCTCTATTACTTTAAAAAACTCACAACCCTTTATCATTTCCTGAAGCCCTGCTGCTTTGGAAATATGCCCAATCTTTTCTGAACTTACCATGGCTTAAACAATCTGAAAAGGTTTGTTTTTTCTTTATTATCCATGAATTATAATAGCTCAGCAAAAATGTCTCCACTCTAGCCTCAATACTGATGTTTAACAATGGGTTTTAAGTAATTGTCCTGGCCAGGGTTGCTCCCTGCCTGCTGCACTTAAGTCTGCAAATAACCCACTCAATACAATTGGGAGGAATTGAAACTGACCCTTAAAATTAGTTAGAACCACCCTCATTTAGCTAAGCCACCATAAGCGCTATTCTTTTGTCCCTAGCTGCACTTTAGCTGCACTAATTAATGGCCTTTCTCATTGCATCTGTGTTGAGGAAAGAACCACACCTGTCTGTATGCCTTGACCTCCTATCCAGCAGCATTTAAATCATCTAGTGATGGTACAAGAGAACAGAGCTTTTCCTGTATCCCCTCACTTTATCCAGATCCCTCTTGAAGAATGTGGTGCCACTTCAAAGAGGTGGGCTTTCTGCAGGTGGCCTTACAGCTTCTGGTTGATTTATGCTGGAGTTTAGCCACTGCCTTTGCACAGACTTTGGTTCAGGAAGTATGTTTATCTGACCTTTCTTTGAATAGACAACAGCACAGTAGCTCAGGAAAAAATGGGTCCTCCACATAGAGCGGTGGCATTTGAGTGAGCTGCTGGAATTCTGGGGATTCTTCTTCTTTGATCCCTGAAGCTTGCCCTGGCAACCCTACAGCTGGGCACATCACATCCTGGACTGATGGGAAGGGTCCAACTGAACTGAGGCTGACTATATGATGTAGACCCTGCTGCAGTTATCACTCCAATACTCAGGTCCCTTGATCCCCAAGAATTGGTGGTGGTATCCAGAGTCTTTTTTTTTTTTTAAATATTTTTTTAGTTGTAGATGGACACGATGTCTTTATTTTATTGCTTTGTATGTGGTGCTGAGGATCGAACCCAGGGCCTCACGCATGCCAGGCAAGCGCTCTACCGCTGAGCTACAGTCCCAGCCCCCAGAATCATTCTTTTTGTTTACTCAGGGAGACTGTGTTAACACCAGGCACCTGGAGGAGGGGCAGGGAAGGGATTGTGGTCGGTGAGGGAGACACATGCTCTTAAAGATCATGAGAGCCTTTCCTGGCAACCCCATGGAAGCAGGGCGAGAGGGGCTGTTCTCCTAAGATGCTTCTTCCCATGGGTTTCATTTACTCACAGATAAGGTGGACCCCCAGTAGTCAGCATGACCCCTCAACTCCATATGGTGGGTTATTTGGTGAATCAAATTCTGTTTCTTTGCTATATTGTGCCGTGTAAGAGTGACACTGTCCCCATAAAACAAACTCCAAACCCATATGCAACATGAGGCTAGAGGCTGAGTCAGCTGGGCCCTGCAGGGAAGGGAATATGGGCAGGTTGCAGGGTGCTCATCGTCCCTACACTCCTCCCCTGAGTTTCTTCACCCACATTCTCTCCAGAATTCGCAAACTTTGGAGAGCTGGCCTTGGGTGTTACTAGCATAGTGGCAGCATCTTGCTCCCAAAACACAGGGAGCCGTTTTTCTCCTGATGCCTTCCTGTCAGTCCATTCCCAGCACTGTTTTCAGACAATGCAAGGCCAACAAACATAGAGGCCACACTGTACCTCCCCACTGACACATGCTCCTTCCTCAGGGGGTGCTGCTTGGGGAACTGCAAGCCCAAAAACCTGGAACTGCCTGCATGTCCCCCTAGATAATCAAAGGTAGATAATCAACTACCATTCAACACCAGTGGGACTGCTTCATTTAAACAAGTCATTGGTCCAAGCTGAGTGCCTTCTTCAAAGATGTTTAACAACGAGACACTTAAACAGGATACAATAACATAAATATGCCAAAGAAAATGACATGGCATTCTGTAGAGAGAGGCATTAGCTGATGCAGGTCAATTAGGGTCGCCATCGGGGGCCCAAGCAGTGTTATCTTGTTAATAGAGATTCTCACTGAGTCTTTCTGAAGTTTCTTTCCACAAGTGAAATTAAAATCACGCAATTAAAATGCTCACAGTTGGGGCTGGATGTTCTTGAACTGATTGAAAGATGAAGAAGTGGACACGCCAACATTTTGAAACAGCAATTGTCTCTGTAATTAAATGCAATTAACTGGCGTAAATGTCTGCTTTTCTCCTCCGAAGACTGATTGAAATGCTAAGATTTAAAAGAAAACATGTCCCTATCTGATTTCTCTTTCCATCCCAACTCACCACAGAGAGATAACCACTGGGTATTTTCTTCTTTCTTACATACATATTTTAATTAATATTGGGCATGTATTTTTAATATGGACTATACATATTTATTGCCTGGTTTTTGTTTATATCACAAGTGTTATTCTTGCTATTTAAAAAGTTCACAAAGGATGAATAGGTAAAGAAAATGTGGTATACATACACAATGGAGTTTTACTCAGCCATAAGAAAAATGAAATTATGGCATTTGCAGGAAAATGGGTGGAACTTAGAAGGTTAAGGACTGTATGTTTTCTCTCATATGTGGAAGCTAGAAGGAAAAAGGAAAACAGGTGGGGGTGAATCTCCTAAAAGTCAAAGGGAAATCAGTAGAGGACAGGGACCAAGGGAGGAGAGGTGGAGCGGGGGGGGGGGGGGGGGGGGGGGGGGGGGGGGGGGGGGGGGGGGGGGGGGGGAATGCTGGGAAGTGATAGTAGCCAAACTATATTGCTATATTGTATGCATGTGCAAATATATAACAACAAACAAATTCCATCATTATGCACAACTATAATGCACCAATAAAAAGTGTGGGGAAAAAGGTTCACACATATTTTAAACATCCAAATAAAATCTCAGCAAATGAACATATCACAGTATACCTGACCATTCTCTTATTCATAGACTTCTGCTATTATAGTAATATGGAAAGAACATCTTGTTGCCAAAATCTGCCTGTATTTCTAATATTTTTCCTTTATATAGCTTTCTTTTAAGTGCAATTTCCTGGGCCAAAGACTTTTGGAATTGCTTCTCAAAGCTTTTGGTTTGTACTGTTAATTTCCATCCAGATAGGCTACCAATTTATATTTCTTCAGTAGGAAAAGAAGCTGCTTAATCCCAAGTCCCCTTTGACATTGAGCATCATCTTTACGAGATTAAACCTGTGGAAAGGCCAATAGCCCTTCCCTAGAGAAAGGCTACTGCCCAACAGATCCTCTGGGTCTGGAGTAATTTGTAACCAAGATCTGAATTTTTCATATCTAGCTGTGCTTGCCAGCCAAGGTGAGTACACATGAGGTCAGTCCATGTATGTGCCCACTGTTTGGTTAATTTACAGCCATAAGCGGTCAGACAAACTTGTAATCCATGAGGACAACTACCTATCAGGTTAGTTTGGTGTCCATCACCATGTACCCATGTCATTCTCCATTTTCCAGCCGTGTTGACCAATGATGGACATGATGTTTTCCTAGAGCAGATAGAAGACTGGAATGTGGTAGAACTCATGGTGAATGAAGAAATTGTCTTCCGTTGCAACATTAAGGACTTGGAGTTTGGTAAGCCCTCCAGCAAGGCTTCCAACCAACCCTTTGCCTCTTATGAGAAGCCCCTCAGTTTCTAGTTGAAATAGTCAGTGTGTCATAACCGGACTTAAATTGGGGTTCTTTCTGAGTTTTTGATTCAAACTAAGAGCCCCACACCCTGTAGCACATGAAGGACAGCATCCCAACCACACACAGTAAAGTGCTTGTGACTGAACTTCTTTCCAGAACACTGAAACAGAAAAGAAAATGAATGAACTGAAGCCCTGTGCTTTCAAATATATGATGGAATTTAAAGATAATAGCTTTTTCTGCTCTTTAACAAGGTGTGTTTTATTATTATTTGCTTTTAAAGTGATTTCTGTTCCATTTGTTTGTTCTATCTAAACTTGCTAAGACAATTAAAGTCAATATGCTTGTAGTATATGACATTATCAGAAATATTCTAGGGATTTCTTTGCCCTGGAGGGCTTCTGGCCTGGAAGGCTGGCACTATGGATGCATCCTTGTGCTCAGAAGTAAGAGTTTTTACAATCTCCTAACTGTGTTAGAGCCTAGTTAACATTTCAAATGCCTCTGGCCTTTGAAAATGCACTCCTGGTGGAAGCCCTAGGTGTATTTAATATAATATCACATTGAATGTAAAGGTGGCCAAAAGCAAATGATCTCTCTTTCCCTAGGAGGTGATGGTAAGCTAGACCCATTGTGCGAAGAGGCCAGGATAGCCGTGCTAAATGCTGACTGATCCCTTCGTGGAATAGACAATATCAGCTGCCTCTGGCCATTCTGTGTTGCCAGCAAAGTGACCTTCCAGTACATGGACATTGAGCTCTACCAATCAGAACAAGGTGATGCTGGCCTGTCCTTCAGCCTACACAGCCTCAGGTTTCCCATATGGCTGCACAGGGGCCACAAAAATAATAAAACCACATCATTTATAGCATCTCTCAATCTTGACCCATAGGGATAGCCCTCCAATATCGGGTACATACTGAGCTGAAGGAAATAATAAAATGCAATCTAATAAAAAAAGCACCATCCCTTACTAATAATGCATTGTTGCCAGAAGCATTTGAGATTCCACTCTATGGTAAATGAAGAGCTAGGAACAGATAAAATTAAAGAGGTGGGGGGAAATGAGGTTGGGGTTGGGGGTTGGGGCAGGAATTTAGGCCTTTGGAAGTCTTAACAAAAAGTCAATGTCAGTACAGTATTTGGAAACAAGGTTATTCCTACAGATTAATTTCCTGTTCCCACTGGAATCAATATTTTAAATTGCTAATATACAATTAACAAAATCAAATGTTCAATTATCCTTTTTAAAAATAAGTAGCTAGGCGCGGTGGCACAAGCCTGTAATCACAGCACTTTGGGAGGCTGAGACAGGAGAACTGAGTGTTCAAAGCCAGCCTCAGCAATGGCGAAGTGCTAAGCAACTCAGTGAGACCCTGTCTCTACATAAAAAACACAAAATAGGGCTGGGGATGTGGCTCAGTGGTCGAGTGCCCTTGGTACCAAAAAAAAAAAAAAAAGAAGAAGAAGGAGAAGTATCTGCCTTCTCTTATATATTAGCCAGTCCAACAGGTGCAGCAAAGAGTCCCGAGTAGAAGCAGGCAGTGGCAGCCCACCCCTTTGGAGGACAACACAGCCCCGTAGCTATGGTCAGGGTAAAAATAAGTCATGTCAAAATTATATTCTTTTTGCTACCAGGTCCTATGCACAAACTATAGGATAAATTCTTAGTTAAAGTAAAGAAGAAGAGAGAAATGTAGACACCCATCTAATGACATTAAACTTGAAGTCCTGGTAAGAAGGCCTCAGACAGGCAGATTCCCCCACAGAAGACTGGAGCCTGTGCTGAAGGAGCAGGACTTTCAGAGCCCGTGGAGAACCCACACACCCAGGAAGCAAGCCTTCTCATGAACTCGGGTAGCCTCAAACCCTCCCACATCCTGAACTCCAAAGGCCAACAGACACTTCATGAAACCCCTTGTACAGGTTTTTTTTCTCTCATATGTGGTGAAACAGAAGATATAATTTTAAAACTCTGAGTCAAGCATCACTTACCAGAGCCGACCCAGAGATTACCAATCACTTAGAACTCTTTGGACATATTTAATCATTGCCTTAGTAAGAAACAGGCTCAAAAAATTATTTTCTCTCAGTGTTTGTGTTTATTTTCACATCTTTATTGACCCTAGATTTTTTCCAATAGACCAATTTCAGTTCCTATAAATGTGAGAGTCTATGTTTGTTTCAATATAAACATTTTAAGATAAGAAAAATACATTTTCATTAAAGAAGAGGGGAAATACACATAATGAGAAAAAATTTAATAACATTTTAATATATTTCACTTTGGGTTTCTTCTATTTATTGTCTGAATGTTCATAGAGACAGGCATGTACAGACACTAATTTTAACCATTTGGAATCACATTATCTGTACACAATTTCGTATCTTTTTTTTAACTTAACATTTTATGTTGAGCTTCTTCCTGTATGACTGAGCATTTGCTGACTATAAAGGCACTGAATCAGGAAAATTCTTCCTCCTTATGCAATGATTCCCACTTTCACTGCCAAAACTTTTTCTGCTGAGAACTAAAATTACAAGTGTTTCCCCATCTGCACTGGGAATGGTAATGAGAGCTCCAAGCATTGTGGAATCCCATGTCCTCTCTGGGGGTCTGTAACCCCAATGTTGAACTTGTACCAGGTGCTCCATGGCAGCCTCCTCGTTCCCTTCCCTCCATGACCAGAACTGAAGGGCAGAGAAGGAGAGACTGCATGCAAATTATAAGAAAATCCAGAGTGCAAAAAGCTTCTGGGAGATGCTTGTGCCCAGGGCTCTGTGCTCCAGTTGAGATCAGAGGCAAATACTGTTTGATCCAACATTACTTGGAAAAGTCACAGAGGTTACCTCTGGGTGGTAGGATTGGAAAGGTGAGTGGGATGGGGAAGAGAGAGGAAGCCTATCATTCCTTCCACATTATAAATGTTTTCAGTGGCAGGATTGATTTTCCTTGTTCATGAGTATTTGTAAGGGGTCGTTTTCATCTACTTTGGTTTGCTATAACAAAATACCTGACACTGGATAATATAAAAGAAAAGACAGCCTCAGCAATGGCAAGGCGCTAAGCAACTCAGTGAGACCCTGTCTCTACATAAAACACAAAAAAATAGGGCTGAGGATATGGCTCAGTTGTCGAGTGCCCCTGAGTTCAATCTCCAGTACCAAAAAAAAAAGAAAAGAGGTTTGTTTGCCTCAAAATTCTGTGTCTGGAAAATTCAAACAGCATGATATCAGAGTCTGGTGATGGCCACTGGCTATATCACATGGCAGATGGCATCACATGTGCAAAAGGAAGCAAGAGACAAAGTTCACTCTTCATAACAACCCACTCTTGAGGAAACCAATCCACTCCTGAAAGACCCAACCAACTCAGAAAGACCGTCATTAATCTCTTTATGTCATTAAGAAGGGCTTTCTTTGGAAACATCTGAAGAACATTTCCTTCTTCTATCTTCTGTCTTCTTGAACATACCTACCTGCAGGTAGTCAGGAAACACAGCTTGCTCCCTATCAAGGGAAAAGAGACCTGTGCTTAATAAGCTAGACATACAGATGCATTTAACACTTGTAAAACATCACTTAATTAAATCACATTTTAAGTTTTATAAAATGTCAAATAAATTTCACTATTAGCAGAACATATAAAGAAAGTGACTTTTTAGAATAAAATTAGAAACATCACCCTGTCTCACTAGTTTTTAAAAGATATTTGGAATTGCTCCATTTCTTTCTTCTGGCTTGTAACAGTTAAGAAGAACAGATGTTCAAGGAGTCTTCCAGGACTGCTGCCTGGGGCCTCACTGACGAGACCTGCTCTCTTCCTTAGGTTTGTCCATTAAAATCTTAACAAATAAATGTATCGAATCTTAAAACAAATAAATGTATAAAATCTTGATACTGGAAAAAGCCATATAGAAGAGAACTGTGTTAAAAATCAGTTCCCAGTGGGGCACAGCACCGCATGCCTATAATCTCAACTGCTTGAGAGGCTGAGGCAGGAGGATCACACATTCAAGGCCAGGCTGGGCAATTTTGTAAGGTTCTGTTCCCAAGATAAGTTGCAGAATATTTCAGGTAGTAGGAAGATGGAGGGAGAACTCAAAATGACCCTCAAACATTCAGTGGCAAAGGCTGCTCCATTTGATACATCTCCTGGACAATGTAATAGTAAAATGTGATACTCCTTCAGATATTTACCTCCAGCTAGTGACATGTACCTCCAGCTAGCAGGTATTACAGGGTTTCAGGGAAGGAACATCCCAGATGACAGTGTGTGTACACCTTGTGGATGTCAAGTTTCCAGGAGAAACACATCAGCTGGCCAAATCCAGGTAAAAGACAAGAAACTACCAGCCCAGGTATCTGACATAGAACATAGAGAGATATTCTTACCAAACTGTGTGAACATTTAAAAAGGAATCATGGAAAAGAATATAGTAGACTATGGTGTAACCAGGCACTCTAGGCCCAGCTGTGAATCACTATTCTGAGCCCACATGTCCTAAGGATTACAGAGTCCAGGTAGCAGGCTGAGTGCTGAGCTAGGATAAGAAAACCAGGGTAACAGCATGGTGAGTGCCCATAAATACCACCTCATGTGGGGACTGTGAGGAGGAGGGGGAGTGGGTGAACTAGTAGAACAGGTGCCTAGGCTTAGAGGAGTGTCCCCCCACAGTCCAATACCACTATTTTCTGTGCAGGAGGAAACATATCTGGTGGTATCAATCTTCTGGATTTTTCCAGAAAGGCTAAGATTTCTATTTCAAACTTCATTTTTTTGTGTGCTGGGGATCCAACCCAGGACCACATGCAAGCTAAGAATCTATCACTGAGCTATACCCCCAGTCCCTCAAAGTTTTGATTTTAAACTGTTGGCTCATTTTTTAAAAAAATGTAATGCCAACTGAAAAACAAAAACAAGCACATTTGTGGATGATCCCCTTTCCTGTTTGCCTGGGACATCTCTAATATACTTCTTTGGTCTAGGCATCATTTTCTTTTTTTCTTTTAATTTTTATTTATTTTTTTAGATGTACATGACAATAGAGTGAATTTTGACATGTTATACATACATGGAGTATAATTTATTCTAATTAGGATCTCATTCTTGTAGTTGTACATGATGTGGAGTTATACTGATTGTGTATTCACATATGAACATAGGAAAGTTATGTCCGATTCATTCCGTTGTCTTTCCTATTCCCATCCCCTTTCCCTTCCCTTCATTTTCCGTTGATTCATCCAATGAACTTCTATTCTCCTCCTTATTGTATGATCATCATTTGTCATATGTATGACGAATTTTATGGTCACTCTTCAATGTCTACAGGTTTCTGTAACCTGGTAGCCTTCCTGTCTACAATGGTGATGTGTGTGAACACCTTTTTGTTTCAATGAAACCACTTGACCCAACCATTTGGTTATGCAAATAAAAAAGCAAAGACTACAGATCTCTTAAATAACACCTGAAAAGCTGAGGCTCTGAAAGCCTTATTGTTCCTATAATCAATTTGGGGGGAGGACATTTTCTCTTGGCTGCCATTTCCGGATGGGGAAGGTCTCTAGTGAAGTGTTAGGCTACATCTGTGTACACACTCATAGATCTTGGTGAAAACATGTGTTCTTGTTTGAGTGGTCCTTTAGAGATCAAGAACTGAGACCCCAAAGACTGAAGAAGAATGGTAAGTCCCAGCCCCCGCTTTACATGAGAGCAACAAGTTAGGTGGAACACAGTCCAAACTGTACTATTGATGTACCCAGTATGTAACTTTTTTTTTTTAAAGATTTTTTTTTTGTTTATTTTTTAGTTGTAGGTGACAGAATATCTTTATTTTATTTTTATGTGGTGCTGAGGGTCGAACCCAGTGCCTTATGCGTGCGAGGCGAGCACGCTACCACTGCGCCATAATCCCAGCCCCCCCAGTATGTAACTTTTAAGACTCAAACTTCTAACTTTAAGGAGTGCACTGGCTTTACAGTCTCCTGTAGGCAGATTCTAAGTCCCATTCCTATGTTCTGATTTAATAGGTTTGGGATGGGACCCAGGAATCTGCATTTGTAACACATGCTATAGATGATTCTGCTGCTCATAGTTTGTGTTCTAATATAGTTGGTGTTAGGTCAGGTCAGGGTCCAGGATGTCCAATTAAGGGGACCGGTCAGCAGCTGCGGGAGCGGCCAGCCAGACGCTGAGGGAACCAGTAGACACGCCTCCTGTCAATCAGCTGGTTTTCCTGGCCTACCCAGGAAGGACTCTGGTCTTCTCTTCCTGCCCTTAAGCCCTCCCCTTCCTGATTGGGCTTTCTTGAAATTCTCTGTGCACCAGAGCCCCAGCACCCTTCTCCCAGACACACTCTGATGGACAGTGGGGGGGGGGGGTATGATTTGGCCTGAGAACATGTATTCTAATAAAGTCTTGCCGAGCGGCTTAATTCATCTTCTTCTGGTCGTCTAGTCTTTACACAATGGTGTGCGAAACCTGGGAGGGTTTTGAACCTCCCCTGGACCAGGGTCGAGGCAAGCCCTCTGGACCGGGAGAACTCCTGAGCCGCTCTCTGTCTTCCTCACCCGGACCAACAAGAGTGAGGTAGGCTGCCCCCCCACCCCATTTCCTCTGACTCCTCAGCTTTCCCCCCCACCGTCCACTCCAGAGGCCCATCCGATAAGTCACATGTTTGTGTGGGCTCTCTGTCCTCTCGAGGCCATGTGGACTGGGAAGATGTTCCCAATCCCCGTGTTAGCCATTCGCTGCCGCCATCCTGGCCCCAGAAAGTTCGAGGGACGCCTCAATTTTCCGCCTGGCCCTCTCGTTCTCCTGTGGGCGCAAACATTTTTTGGGACACCTTTTTATGTTCCCGCCCACTCCCTGGGACCGCTGAGAAGTCACAAGGAACCCCAACTCCTCTCTAGACCCCAAACTCCACTGTACTATGGCTTAGATAACAGACCAAAATGGCCTCCAGGGGAACTTTTGATTTTCAAATTCTCACTGATTTGGCTAATTTTTGTCACCGGATGGGGAAATGGACAAAAATTCCTTTCATCAGGCTTTGTTGGAAAATGCGCTGTTGCCCCTCCCTTCTTTCCCATCTGTTCTGTCCTTTCACGTTCTTCTCGCTAAAAGCCCCCGTTCCCATTTGCTCTTCTATGTCCTTCCTTGTGCGGCCGCCGCTCACAGACGCTGGGCTGCCTGCCTCGCAGCAGCCCCTCCCCCCAGGCTTGCCGCTGGGCGTTTGTGGGCTGCCTGCCATGCAGGGGCCCCTTTCCTCACTCTCGGCTCCCCCGAGCTGCAGCGCTGCCTTCCCGGGAGGCGGAGCTGGCCCCGATCCCAGCGCCTAACGGCACAGACAGCGTTAGGCAGGGCGCCCACCCTGTGTTCCTGCGTCTCTTGCGTCTCTCGCTCCATCCGCGCGCCGCTGGGGCGGGCTGGCGCGGCTGCCACAGACCAGCAGAGCTCTGTCTCGCTCCTCTATGGGCTGCCGGACCAACCACCCTCCATTTTTATTTTTGCCGGCTGCCTCATTTTTCTTCTAAGACTCCTTCTTTTCTTAACTTCTATATACATAGTATCAAAAATTGGCACAGATAATGAGCGCTCATCAATTAAACCTAAAAAAACGGATCCAAATATTTTTAATTCACATGATTTAAAAGGTTCAATTTAATTTGAGTAAACACAAAGGTTTATAAATTCCTATATGAAGTTTTAAAGGTTTCTACGGTTGCCTAAGTTCAAAAAATTTCCAGGATTGCTTTAGGATATGAACAGAAGGAATTAAAGATTCTAAATATGGTATTTATTGGAAGGAAAGAAAATATTTCTGATCAAAATGTTTACAACTGTGATTAAACAAAAAGTTAAAATCTAAAACAATGTTCTGCTCTTAATAAGATAACTTTCTTACGTCTGTCAGGTTTTATCACTTAGAGAAACTAACTTTCAAAAATTAAGGTTTATATAACTATGGTTAAACAATATCAATGCAATTATGGTGCTACCAGTTCTATTTTTATATTAAATGTGTTCATTTCTTTAAGCTTTAAAGTAGAAGGTTTTAAAAGAGCATTATACCAACCTGATGTTCTCCAAACTGAACTTGTATGGTATCCATTTATATCATTTAATGTTTTATAACTGAATCTATCATCAATAAGATAAGGCTTTAAGTTATTTTACATCAGAGTTTCTTTAAATAAATGAGGACCTAATCTATTTAATATTCTGCTAAAATTTTTCAAGAAGCCCTGTCTACCTGAGATAGTCCTGTCTCCCAGCTTACTACAGTGGCTTCAATGTAGACCAGACTCCAGTTCATTTAAAGATATATTCAAAGGATTAATTTTGTTGTAAAAATCATTAGGATTTCAAACAGGGATATAATATGTAACTCAGCCAAAATTTGAGAAAGCTGTTACACAAACTAAATATGTTTTTATTATTGTTAATTTTATTTCGTATTTTCCTTAAACTAACTATTGCCTGTTAATGTTTTACAGAGGTACTACTTTGAGAACAACCAACCCAGATTATTTTAAGATACATCAGCCACCACCTATAGGATAGACCTTAAAGTTAAAGCCCAGTAACCTTACTTTATAACTGATGAGATTGGCTTGCTGAGTGTTTAAGATCAAAACTTAAAAACTAAAAAAAACAGTATTTGGCTTTTGCCCTTTGAGTCAACCTGAATCCAAGGAATGAGGAAACTTCTCTAAAGCGCTCTACACCTCTGGGCCGCAGGACCTCCTGATCAGGGAGATTTCTGAGACCATTAGAGAATTAAAGAGTCAATCAAATGCCATATGATGAACAGGAAGGTCACCAAAAAGGGAACTGTCCCTCAGGCTTCCCAGGGAAGCCACATCAGCACCAGGCCTCGACCTATCCTAACGCAGATGGCACTAGCAGAGCTAACAAGCTGCTCTCAAGTTCCTCAAGGATGCCTTCCAAGAGAACAAAAGGTGACTCTTAACAATAGAAAAGAACAAAAGTCAATTTGACTTGCTTCATCTTAAACACCTAGCAAAACCAAGAACACAGCCATTCCTGGGCACTTAAAATACTTTAAAGATAGACATCTGTGACATTAAAAACTAAATGCTATGTTTACATGCCTTGTCCTCTCCAGCCTTGTTATAGGGACTTAACTGTACAATGAGGCTGAATTACCATGACTAGTTACCACCTCCCTCTCTAGGGCAAAAAGGGCTCCCCTTGGCCCCATTCACTGCCTCTGGGCTGGGGCAGGAGGACTTGATTATGCAGTAACTGCTACTTAAAAACTTAAACAAATTTCATTACAGAATAGACCAGCCTTGGACTGGTCCATCACGCTGGACTCCCACCAAACTCAAAATTTCTCGGCAGCCCCCTTCTTTTTCTGCTAATCAGTAATCTCTCCCAAGCTTCTGTTCCTACCCACAGGTGATGTTTCTACATTTAAGAAACATGACTGACAACCAGAGGCTCCCACACCCCTACATCTACCTCCCTGCCTGACTGACACCCGAGCCATCTCCCCCTTTCGAAGCCCCCAATCCTGCACGAAGTAGCCAGAGTCTGCTATCCTATATCATCAAAAAGGCTGGGATGTTAGTCGGCTCAGGGTCCAGGATGTCCAATTAGGGGGACCAGTCAGCAGCTGCGGGAGCCGCCAGCCAGACGCTGAGGTCACCGGTAGATACACCTCCTGTCAATCAGCGGTTTTTCCTGACCTCTCTTCCTGCCCCCAAGCCCTCCCCTTCCTGACTGGGCTTTCTTGAAATTCTTTGTGCACTGGAGCCCCAGCACCATTCTCCTGGACACACTCTGATGGACAGGAGGATTCGGCCCGAGAGCATGAATTCCAATAAAGTCTTGGCGAGCAGCTTAATTCATCTCCTTCTGGTCGTCTAGTCTTTACAGTTGGCATTGGACAAGACCACATCCTACAGATAGAGATGGGCACTTGCCCCAAGGAAAATGGAGCTGCCCTATATCAATCAGCCTAAGAAAGGATAGGAAGGCTAGCCCCTAGACAGGTGAAATGGGCTATTTCTTCCCTCTTGGCGTCAGTTCTTCAGCCTGAATTTCAGGTAACCTAGAAGGGCTTGGAAATACTGCTGTGGGGTGAGAGAAGCTGCTTCCAGAGCTTGGAGGCAGGTTGGTGTTAGGCTGGGAAGCATCCTGTGTACAGTGCCCCTGGATCATGATCAATTATCCCTGAGCCTCCAGCCAGCTCTTGCTAACAGTTACAGCAACAGCTGAGCTATGACGTGGAGAGATGTATTCTTCTGCAAAGAATACATCTCTACTCTTTGGGTGGAGGCAAGGCCCAGCAGGAAGGGTACTCCCAACATGAGCACAGCAGCAGTGGTGGCCTCAGAAGTCAGTGGCCCTGGAACACGTTGGAGGTGAGTTGAAATGTGGAGGCCTCCCAGAGTGTAGGAGCACACAGCCCCTACCACTTCTGTCCAGAGAAGGAACAACCTGGAGGATATGGACTTGTCCTTCTACCATGCGGAAGGACACTTCTGGGCAAACTTGGAGTTTTCACTCGTAACCATAATCCAAGAAGACCAAGGAAGCATTTAGGTTATATATATATATAAAATATTTACCTTTCTATACATATCTACTTGTTAAAATACACACTTATATTAGTGGGTTTTTTACTTTTACTGGAGATTGAATTCAGGGGCGCTCAACCACCGAGGCACATTCCCAGCTCTATTTTGTATTTTATTTAGAGACGGGGTTTCGATGAGTTGCTTAGTGCTTCATCGTTGCTGAGGCTGACTTTGAACTCGTGATCCTCCTGCCTCAGCCTCCCAATTACAGGCATGTACCACCACACCTGGCTAGGTTTTTTTACTTTTGATAAAAAGCAATACAGACCCGTATTGTGAAGGGCACTATGGACCTGTGATTTCTGAGGGAAGGAGTGGAGTTGAGAGGGAGGGCACTTTCCCTAAGGACTATCAGATTTCAGCTTATTCAATCTGCAGACACTTCTGATGGAGACCAATATGATATATCCAGGGCATGAACATGCAGCTCAGTCAACCTCTATTACTGATGTAATCATACATTGAATGGAGAAAACTAGGTTAAGAACCACAGCTACAAATTTTGTATAAAGCACTTCTTTTTCCATTTACTTTTATTTTAAGCTTCGGAATATGTTCTGAACTGCTGTAATATTGTACCACAAGTTGTTCCTCAAATACATTATGTTTTTTCAGGACCTTTAAGTCCTACCATTGACCTAGACCTTATCCTATATACATACCATCTTGTTACCCCAAGCTTTTCATAATTCCTCCAAGTAAGTCATAGATTTTACTCTTTCCTGCCTTCTCCTACTTCTGCTTCCTCCTGGAATACCTGTGCTGTGTTCTCTGGCTGACAGAATCTGGCTCAGCCTTCATATCCCTAGGGGGCTCATCTATCAAACCCTCCTTGTAGCTCTCCCTGCCCCCACTCGACCCTCACCTATAGCAGCAGGTACATCCTTGCAGGTACTTCCAGCCACAAGCTGAGGATGCTGGCTTGCTGGTGCCCCTGCCACTTCTTTAGGACAAGCTCAGCAATGAGGCACTCTCTTCTCTCCACCTATTTGCTCTGGAAGAGTAGAATTAAGTTCAGCAGCCTGTTGAGGAAACATCCAAAATAACAGTGGTCGAAACCAGTTAGCAATGAGAAGTTGTGAGTGTTAATCTTATGAGTCAGCTCGACCAGGACACAGAGTGCCCGGGTATTTGATCTAACACTGTTCTGAGTATGTCTGTGAGGGTGTTTCTGAATAAGATTAACACTCAAATCAGTGGACTCAGTAAAGTAGCCTTCCTCCTCATCGGTGTTAGTGAGCCTCATCTGATTCATTGGAGACTTGAATAGAACAAGAAGAGAGAGGAGAATTTGCTTTCTCTGCCAAGTGTTTTCAGGCTGGATCACTAGTCTTCTACACTCGAACTGAAACTTATAGCACCAGCATTCCTGGTCTCAGGCCTTCGTGTTCAGACAAACTACACCACTGACTCTCCTGGTTCTGTTTGCAGATAGCAGATAATGGAACTATCTCTGCCTTCATAACTCTGTAAGCCAATTCCACATCACTATAGTTATAAAGATGGACACAGATAATGATATAAACATCTTATCGGTTTGTGTCTCTCAAGAACACTGATCGATACGGAAGTCTAGAATTCCTCAGTCCCCAGAGACCCTGAGTCCATCTGCCCCTCTGCTCTGGCATCTCGGCTTGGAGCCCTCTGGTCCATCATGGACACTGAGTTTCAGCCATCAGGTATGTGTTGCAGGCAGCTGGGAAGAGGAAGGGACAAGGAAGGCTTGAAGGGCTTGTTCCTCTTTTTTTTTTTTGAGGACAGGGTTTCACAATGTTGCCCAGGCTGGGCTTGGATTCACAATCCTTCAGCCTCAACCTCCTGGGTAGCTGAGATTACAGGTGTGCACCACCTTGCCTAGTTTACCCACTCCATTTTAAGAATTCTCAGAAGCCCCACTTGATCCTCCCCTTACATGGCTAAACCTACCTACAAAGGGATTGGAAGTTAGAGATGTTCAGCCAAGCAGCAGCACTGCTAAAATACTTTGTTAATAAAGTAACTGGGCAGGGTGGCAAATGGCAGGAGGGCAGCAGCCTCTGCCATTTACAGGCACCAGTAGGTGCTACAGGTTGTCTACTCTTGTATTAAGGGGAACTTGGTCATCACTGAGGGCTCATGATGCCTGGTCTTAGGACAAGCTGAATGGTTTAAGTCTGGGAACATTTCTAGATAGTTCTACAACCCTTCTCATCTTCTCTCCCTCATCCTGATGGATACTATAGGCAGATAAATTGCCTTAAGTAAATCTGTGAATTTGATATTATCCCAGTAAAAATACCAACAGGGCTTTTTGAAAATAAAACAAAGTGGTTATAAAGTTTATATTGAAATATAGATGAGTAATAATAGCCAAAAATAGAGTAGAAATCCAAAACTTGATACACAGAGGAACATAACTTATGATAAAGGGTGAATCACTAGGAAAGAATATTTTTTCTAAATATTGTTAGGAAAATTGGACAGCTATCTATAGGAAAGCTGGATTTATATTTATGCTCGATTACATCAGTCAGCAGGGAAATGCAAACCAAAACCACAATGGCATACTTTCTCCTGGAATAAATTTTAGGTGAGTCAAATATTTAAATGTAATAAAATTACAAACTTGAAATTTTTATACACTTGGAATAAAGAAGGCCCTTTAATTATGGTCAAAAACCAAAGATATAATAGAGTAAATGGATAAATTCAATTCCATAAGAATAAATATGGTCCAGGTGCAGTGGCGCATACCTGTAATCTCAACACTTGGGGAAGCTGAGACAAGAGAATCATGAGTTCAAAGCCAGCCTCAGCAACAGCGAGGTGCTAAGCAACTCAGTGAGACACTGTTTCTAATTAAAACACAAAATAGGGCTAGGGATGTGGCTCAGTGGTCAAGTACCCCTGAGTTCAATCCCTGGTACCAAAAAAAAAAAAGAATAAATATGATTTTGTGGGTTTTTTTTTTTAAGAGCAAATAGCATCAAAAATTAAAATGCCTATGGGAAAAAGTATTTTCAACTCATATATTTAATCAATATAGAACTCCCACAAATCGATAAGAAGACTAACAGCCAACAGGAGTGAAAAAGAAAAGCAAAGGAAATAAAGAGACCATTCACAGAAAAGAATACACAAATGGATCTTAAACACAGGAAAAAATGTTTAACCTCACTTATAATCAGATCGATGCAAATAGAAACTGAAATACTAAATCAAAAAGTGATAATACTCTATGTTGGTGAGGATGTGGGAAAGAGGCATTCCTGCATCAATAGGAGTGGTATAAATTGATAAAATGTTTGCAGAGCCATCTAGCATTATTCACCAAAAAATTTAAAGCATGTATCTCTTGATTCAGTATTATTCCCCTTAAGCAATTTATCCTAAAGCTGTATGTCTACACATACATATTTACATGGGAAAAAAGAAACTCTTTAGAGCCTGGTTTGTAATAACGAAAGATTGGAAGCTGCCCTGTATCCACGAAAAAGAGACCAATTAAATAAACTCTTCTTCATTCATGCAGTGAAGTCAAACATGTCCAGTCAAAAGAATGAGAGACCTTTGGAGTATTGTTATGGAGAGATCTCCAAGGTACATTGTTTTAAGTCAAAAAACTATACATAGCAAAGTATATATTTTATGTTATAATTTATGCAAAAATGAGAAAGAACATGTGTATATACATTGACTCTCTATAAAATATCCAAAAAATAGGAAGTAGCTACCTCCAGAGAGGGAGACCTGGTGTGGCTGTGGGACAGCAGTGAGAGACCTTTCACTCTACACCCTTTTTATCTTTCAAGTTTGTGTTTAAATTTAAAATTATACGTATTGTATTACTAGTCAAAAATAATGTGAAAAAATTAAGCAGCTGGGGGCTAGCTTGAGAGAGAAACCAGATTCTAGCATAACAGAAGGTCATGAAGACATGAAGACAAAGAAGCAATTGAAAGAGAGTTGGACTAAAGAGAGAATTCAGTATTTGGAAAAAAAATTTCAAAAGTCATATGGCTCACAGGGCACACACCTGTAATCCCAGTGGCTCAAGAGGGTGAGACAGGATGATCGTGGTGAGCCAGCCTCAGCAACAGCAAGGTGCTAAGCAACTCAGTGAGACCCTGTCTCTAAATAAAATACAAAATAGGGCTGGGGATGTGGCTCAGTGGTTGAGTGTCCCTGAGTTCAATCCCCAGTATGGCCCTCCCTCGCAAAAAGTCACTTGTCTCAAGAAATGATGTTGTATAGTCACATGCAAAAGAATGAAGGTGGACCCCTACCTCATACCATATACAAAAATCAACTCAAACTGGATGAAAGACCTAAACGTATAAGCCCAAATCATAAAACTCCTTAGAGAAATCTTAGGGGTAAATCTTTATAACCTGCTATTTGGCCATAGTTTTTTAGATATGACACCAAAAGCATAAGCAATAAAAATAAAAATAGATATATTGGACTTCATCAAAAGGAAAAAATTAAAAATTTGTCCTTCAAATGACACCATCAAGAAAGTAAAAACTCACAAAATGTGAGAAACTTTCTGCAAATCATATTATCTGATTATCTATTTGTATCTAGAATATAAAAAGAACTTTTACAACTCAATAACAAAAAGATAAAACACAATTTTTAAATGGAAAACAGATCTGAATATATTTCTTCAAAAAAAATATACAAATAGTCAATAGGCCCCATGAAAAGAGGCTCAACTACATTAGTCAGCAGGGAAATGCAAACCAAAACCACAATCCATTTCACACCCATTAGGGTGACTTTTACCAAAACAAAGTCAATGCTTTGGTTTGGTATGGTCTGAGTGACTCCCAAGGATCCATTATGATTGAAGACTTGGTGTCCAGGGTGATGCTTGGGAAGTGCTCTATAGAACCTTTGATAAGTAGGGTTTAATGGGAAGTCCTGAGATCATTTTTTTGCCCTCAGAAGGTACTCCTTGGTAGTTCTTTCAAGAGGATTGTTATAAAGCTTGAGTTTTTCCCCAACTGCCTTTTCTCTGCTCCTGGATAGAGATGTAATTGCTTGCTACTGACACATTCCTGCCATTGCCATACCATGCGCCATAGGGTGATGCCATCAGAAGGTGGCCCTTGCAAAACCTGGGCTATGCTGTTTGAATTTTTAACCTCCAAAACTTGGGCTAAGTAAACTTTTTCTCTAAGTATATTGGTTACCTCAAGTATATCATTGTAGTAATGCAAAGCTGACTAATACAGTCAATGAGTGTTGTTGAGAATATGAGGAAATAAGAACCCTATACCCTCACTGCTGGTGGGACTATGAAATGGGCAGCCATTTGGGAAATCAGTTTGCCAGTTCCTATAAAAGGAATATATACGATTAACATATGACCCAGCAATTCTATTCCTAGTTATATGCCCAAGAGAAAAGAAAACACATTGATACAAAATGTTGTTCATGAATGCTTAAAGCAGCATTTATTTATAATAGCCAAAAGTTGGAAATAACCCAAATATCCATCAACTGATGAATAAAAAAGCAAAATGTGATGTATCCTTATGATGGAATATTATTCTAGCACAAAAATAAACAAAACTGGGGCTGGGATTGTAGCTCAGCGGTAGAGCGCTTGCCTCGCATGCGTGAGGCCCTGGGTTCGATCCTCAGCACCACATACAAAGCAATAAAATAAAGACATTGTGTCCATCTACAACTAAAAAAATATTTAAAAAAAAAATTTAAAAAAAATAAATAAATAAACAAAACTGTGATACATGCTACAACATGGATGAATCTTGAAAACATTATGGTAAGTAAAGAAAGCCAATTATAAAAGACCACATATCATATGAATCCATTCATATGAAATGTCCAAATAGGCAAATATATAGAGACAGAAAGTAGTTGTATAGGGTTAACAGAAGGGGGACTCAGATAGTGATGGCTAAAGAACTGGGGATTCTTTTTTGATATTATGAAAATGTCCTGTAATTGCAGCGATGGCATTGACTTGTGCACTTTAAATGAGTAAATTGTATGGTAGACGAATTATATCTTAATAAAGCTACTGCCAATAAAAAGCAAATTGCCTTCTTCGAACTATTTGGACAACTAAAAACAATGAAGTAGTGTTTATATCTACATGATGGTTTAGATATACGGTGTCCCCCAAAAGCTCCTGTGTGAGACAATGTAAGAACATTCAGAGGGGAAATGATTAGATTATAGAATTTGTGGCCTAATCAGTGCATTAATACATGGTTATGAGTTAACTGGGTGGTAACTATAGGCGGGTAGGTGTGGTTGGAAGAAGTAGGTCACTGGGGGCATGACTTTGGAGTTTATATTTTGTCCTTGATGAGCAAGGCTCTCTCTGCTTCCTGGTGTCATGTCCTGAGCTGCTTTCCTCTGCCATACCCTTCTGCCATGATGTTCTGCCTCGTCTTGAGCCCAGAACTACAGTTGGCTGACCATGGACTGAACCTCTGAAATCATGAACCAAAACAAAATTTTTCCCCTTTAGATTGTTCTTAGTCTTCATTGGTAACAATGAAGAAAATCTGACTAAAACAACCCATCTTTTATGTACTGGTTTTTCAAAGCTGTCCATATCACAAATACATTAACAGTTTGTATGTAGTCAATGTACATACATTTGCACAAGGAAAAAATATATCAGAAAGAATATTATTGCCCAGGTTATCCAAGAATGAAGTGAAGTAGGAGAGCAGGAGAGAAACTTTTCTTTCTATTTTCTATACTTCTGCATTGCTTGAAATCTTTACAATGAGCACATGCAACATTATTAGTATACAATAAAAAATTGTCAAAGCCAAAAAGTGAGCTCCTCCACTCTGATGTCTATCAATTATCAACCCTTGGCTATATACATAAGCTATCTGACTTCCTGATGTGGCTAATGTCATTGAATCCTTTCAAGAGCCTTACACAGCCCTATGCAATGTTTTCTTCATATAGCAGATGGAGAAACTGAGTTTTAGTGGAGGTGAAGTATTTACCCAGGCTGGCATACTTAGGTAAAAAGTGGTCAAGCCTGGGGATAGAGTACATGTCCAAGCTTAGGACCCCAATCCTACATTTTCTTGCTCTGTCCCCTTTTGTTGTTAGAATGGGACTAGAGCTATTTTTGTAAATTTCCCCAATACTAAACTTCTGGGGGTCTACTTCAATAACAATGAACATAATCCAGCTATAGTACCCACATAAAATAAACCAGGTTCATGCAACAAATTTCAAATATCACCAAAATTTAAGCAAGAGCCTAAGTAACACCAAAAGAGGCTCAGAGCAACTCCAAGAGTTGATCAATTCTTTAAAATGTGCCACTCTCCCAAATTATGGTTTTATATTGTGTGCATGTGCAAATATGTAACAGCAAATCCCATCAATATGTACAACCATAATGAACCAATAAAAATGTGGGGAAAAAATAAAATGTGCTAGTCTCAGGGGGCTGAAACTGGAGGACTATGAGTTCAAAGTCAGCCTCAGCAATTTAGCTAGGCCCTAAGCAACTCAGTGAGACCCTGTCTCAAAATAAAATATAAAAAGGGATGGGGATATGCCTCGGTTGTTAAATTCAATCCCCAGTACCCGCCCCCTCTCATGTGCCAGTTATTTAAATATTCGCTGGGGATTCATCATCACAGGGAGAATGGGTTAAATGAGTTAAATGCCTCAATTCACATTGGAAAAATATCCAAACAACTTGTTGATTGCTGTACTTTCTGAAGAAAGCAACAGAGAAGCACTAAATCCAGGCAGCACAGTGGCAATTTGAGTAGAGGTATTCTAGAAACTATCCTTGAAGAGCCATCTACTTTCTCATTTTCTGTAAAATGCTGCCAAAACATCCAATAGAATCTTACTGTTTTTACCTGTATTAATGTTTCTCTCAATTTGCTACAAATACTAGCACTTCATAAGAAGTTTCTAGGACTTTATAAGAAGGTTCCAAGCTGGGTACAATGGCGCACACCTGTAACCCCAGCACTTTGGGAGGCTAAGACAGGAGAATTACGAGTTCAAAGCCAGCCTCAGGGGCTGGGGTTGTGGCTCAGTGGCAGAGTGCTCACCTAGCACATGTGAGACACTGGGTTTGATCCTCAGCACCACATAAAATAAATAAAATAAAGGTATTGTGTCCATCTACAACTAAAACAAAAATTTTTTTAAAAAGCCAGTCTCGGGGCTGAGGCTGTGGCTCAGCGGTTGAGCGCTTGCCTCGCATATGTGAGGCACTGGGTTCGATCCTTAGCACCACATAAAATAAATAAAGATATTGTGTTCATCTAAAACAAAACAAAATATTAAAAAAAAAAAAGCCAGTCTCAGCAATGGTGAGGTGCTAAGCACCTCAGTGAGACCCTGTCTCTACATAAAACAGAAAATAGGGCTGGGGATATAGCTCAGTGGTCAAGTACCAGTGAGTTCAACCCCCGGTACCAAAAAAAACCAAAAAACAAAACAAAACAGAAGAAGGAGGAGGAGGAGGAGGAGGTTGTTCCAGTGCTTTGAAATTAGAGGTGTTTCTGGATGTATTTCCCAAATATTGGCCCATCTTGTGGTTCTGCCCACAACCACCTTCTCCCCCCTGCCCCACAGACCCTGAGATCACACCCACAGTTTCAGCTCTAACATCCCAAGATCTTTTTCCAGCCCTGATTTGTTAAGCACATGATTTCAAATCTCAATTGCCAAGTCAGGAAATTTTCCTCTTCAAATGGGTTAGGCCAACTGCAATTGGCTTCAAGAAATAGGAAACATATTGGTTAGTATAACTGGAAAGTCCAGCTTCAAGCATAATTGAACACAAGAGATTAATAAGCAATAGCAGGGCTCTGTCTCCCCTGCTTGCCTGCTTTCCTCAGCATTGACTTTGTTCTCAGGCAAGCTCACCCCAAGCAGTGACAAGACAGCCACCAGCAGGTCTAAGCTGACATTTCACTGGCAGAGATACCCTAATAGAAGAACATTTTTTCTTCCCAAGAGTGCCAATAAAAGAACAGCCTGACTTTTATCAGCTCAGATTGGGTCAGTCATGTGTCCATTTAAGACCAATCTGTGACCTGAGTTGGCCAGGCCTGAGCCGCATGTTTACTTCTGGGGTACAGAGGATGGAAACCAAACCAACAGAATTGATAGAGGGAAAAGGGATTAGTTTCTCAGAAGAAAATGGTGGATCTGTTTCTAGAGTAAGAAAGAAGAGATGGTAAGTAGCCAAAAACAACGGTTGTCTTACAGACAATCCATAGTAAAACCAACACATCTTCCCAGTGCTCTTTCTCCAACTACAACCCCCACATTAATTAAAGTTATGATCAATGACCTACCTAATTTGGAAACTTGGGGACAGCCATAATTACTCCTTCACCATATTATTTCTCTAGAAAGATCACCAATCTGCCTTTTCCTCAGTGTTTTAGCCAGCTTTCCATCACTATATCAAATAGGCAAGCTAATCAGCTCACAAAGAGAAAGGGTTTATTTTGGCTCACAGTTTTGGTGCTTTAGTCTGTGATCAGTTGGTCCCATGGCTTTTGGGCCTGTGGCAAGGCAGCACACCATGGTGAGGGTGAGTGGCAGAGCCAATCACTCATCTCATGGCCAGGGAAGAAAAGAAAGGATGAGGAGGGGGCTGTGGTCCTACATCCCCAATGACTAGAACACCTGCCACTAAGCCCCACGTCTTAAAGTTTTAATTAAGTTAAATCTTCCATATCTTCCAGTAACAACTCTATGGGGTCCAAGCCCTTAATACATGGACCTTTAGAAGGTACTTAAGATCCAAACTACAGCACTTGACAATACCAGTGCTTCTGCACTAGGTTGGAATTGCAACATCTCCTATCTGAACTATTGCACTTGATTCCTATCTTGTGTTTCAGTCTCCATGGTCTCTTGTGAACCACTCTCCAAAGGATTTCTGAAATAATCCTTTTTGGCTTCCTGTCCTCATGTTATATGTGGGGACCACCTCACATTATGCATCTCGGAAGAAGCATATTCTTGAGTGACAGGAGCAAGTGGTCCACTTGGTCAGTTGGATGCACCTATCCTACACCTTGACTCTGAGACTTGTGGCATGAGGATGGTGAAACAATGGATGAAGCAGTCTGTGATTCCAGCAGTGACAGTAATGTCTGGTTTCTGAGTGTAGCCTGGGAAAGCACACCAAGCAGGCATGCTATGACCTTGACATCCCATCATGGTACATGGTGCAAGCTGCAGTGTTTGACCTTGATAGTCATGTGTGTGGGCTCCTCCCAGGCCTGACTTAGTGGTGTGACTTGGGCTGTCCTTCTGGCTTCAAAGCTTCTCTTCGTCCCTGTCTTTTTTTTTTTTTTTTGGTACTAGAGATTGAACTCAGGGGCACTCGACCACTGAGCCACGTCCCCAGCCCTATTTTGTATTTTATGTAGAGACAGGGTCTCACTGAGTTGCTTAGTGCCTCGCCATTGCTGAGGCTGGCCTGTCATTTATTCAGCTTGTTTCTCCAGACTTCTTGGCAATTATTTGATTTTCCTTGTTTCCTTTCAGACAACTCCCTTTTGACTTTGTCTCAACCAGAGTCAACTATATTGTCCTACAATGATAAACCTTGACCAAGTCACCCCTAAGTGGCTTTCAGAATCAAGTCCAAACTCTTCAGTTGGCTATAAAAGACCCTTTATGATCTGTGTTTCACTGGCCCACTGCCCACCCCATGGCTCTAAGAGACCAGAACCTTCTAAGAGGCCTAAGCATGTACAGGTCTTTGCCTTCTCAGCATCCCAGCTTCACCTGGTAAGATGCCGCTCAGCTCAACTCCTGTAGGTGTCATCCTGTTTCCCCCAACAGAATGGGGGGCTCCTCCTCTGGCCTTCTGCAGCCCTCATGCTACATAGGCTGAGTAAAAGCCTAGCACTTTGCATCAGTGTGTCTGTCCCCTGAGAGGGTCAGAGAGCACCTCAAAGCAGCATCCAAGTCATCTTTTACATCCTTGTGCCTCCTACCCTCGAGCCTATCACACCATGTGTTGCCTATCAATTCTCCACGATCAAATGGATCAACACCTGAAGGCAATCAACATTCCCCCCTGCTGGCCTGAACAGACACCCTATGCTTGCTTGAGGGGCAGCAGGCATTCTTGTTTTGTAAAGCATGTTGGGAAGTGTCAAAATGCCTTAGGGAAGAGTGCATAGCGCAAATTATTGCTGACAGCTTCTTAGTATCTTCCTTAGGGATCTGATGACCCGCTGGAGGAAACTGTCCCTCTTGCATCGTAGAGGCTGGAAAAATCCCTGTGACTGTGGAATAGGGAAGACTTGGTTCTATCCTTTGACTACTGTTTTCCTGGCTACCTTTCTTCCACTGTTTTATAGCACCAGTTCTCTTTTAAAGACCCACCTCACCCTGACTCAGTGTACGTGCTCTACTGGGACTCCATACCCAGCCCTGCTGCTGCTGAAACTCATGTCTGGCCAAACAGAGCGCCACATCCCCCAGGCCATAACTTAGGTTAGCATGAATTAAATTTCCTATTACTTGGAACCAAAATGTTTTTCACTAGATCCACCACTAAACACAACAGTGGGTGCTCAGCAAGATGAAAACATCTATTGCCCAGAGCAAGGTGCAGAGCCTGGGCCACCTCTCATACCGAAACTAGGGTAGCTCCCTGCAGCTCCAGGCACATCCTGCTCCAGTCTGGAACTTGAACCAATCACCTACTCCTGTAGGAGCTATGGACACTCCCCTCATTTGGGGCACCTCCAGATAAGCCCACTCACCCAAGGGCCTCTATATACAAGACAGAATTTGTATAAGATTCCCCAAGGAGAAAAGAGAGGGCTTCTATTCTATACCCACAGCAAATCCTCTAAAAGTGTTTCCCAGAACACCAGAACTATTCCTCTTATTTAAATGTAACTTCATATTCACTGACCAACCCAAAGGATAAATGTAGTTAACAATAATATACTGTGTATTTCAAAATAGCTAAAAGATGGGATTTTAAATCCTCTCACCACAAAGAAATTACAAAAGTTTGAGGTGAGGGGCTAGGGTTGTGGCTCAGTGGCAGAGTGCTTGCCTCACACGTGTGAGGCACTGGGTTCAATTCTCAGCACCACATATAAATAAAATTTAAAAAAAAAAAAAAGTTTGAGGTGATGGGTATACTAATTAACTTGATTTGAGGGTTTCACAATGTATATATCACCATGCCTCATAAGTACATGCCATTATTATATGTCAATTAAAAATTTTAAAAATTAAAGTAAAAAAGTCTTCTTTGGATTCATCCTAATCCTTGAGGCTCTTTTGTATCTCATCCACCTCACCTAGCCCTTCCCTGCTCTCTGTTCCCCAAACACTCTGCAGCCCCCGCTTTTCCTCCGTTTTCTCCTCAGTCTACTCCTCCCCTGACTCTCTTCCAGGGAACATAGGCCACAGTTCTGGAGGCTGTTGCCTGTTTTGACTGAGGAAACTATGCCAAGCTCTTCATACATGATTATGAATTCTCAATAACCTGTGAGCAACAAGCCTTGTTATCTGGGTGTTTAAAAAAGCTGACAGATGATCATTGTCCATGTTTGTGGGGTACTATGTGATGTTTTAGTCCAATTATGTGTTGTAGATGGATCAACTCAGGACACCTAGGTTACCCATCATCTCAAATTCTTATCATTTCTTTGTGATGAAAACAAATTTCTGTCTTCTAGCTATGTTGATGCTACGATAGAAACAGTAGTTCAGAGAGTAAAGGCAACATCCCACAGCCCCAGGGCTGGCGAGGGGCAGAGATAGGGCTCAAACCCGGGTCTCTGTTGCCCAGATTGAGCAGAGAAAACAGCTGTAGCCAGAGGATGCTAATGAACAAGGGAGAAAGCTGCAGAGGTGGACTCACTTCATTAGAAGTGGAGAAAGTGGTAGAACACGTTCAGGGCTTTTGGCAAAGGAAAAAGGTATTTGTTGCAGAAGTTTTCCTGAGAAAAATGATTACAGCTGTGACATATTTGGGGAAATAGCTCCCTTTTCAGTATGTTGTTCAGTTTGTCACAGCAACTGTTGCTGTTTTCCAGACAGCAGGATTTGCATGCTGTAGGAGTCCTGGCCCAACCCAGCGCGGATGGCTGCCATGTTGTTGTTGAAAACACATTTTGGAGGATATGATCCCAGCAAAAAGTGCCCCAAATCCCTTTATGAACAAGACAATCTGGGACACACTTGTATTTTTGAAAAATGCTTTCAGGGTTACTCATGTAAAAGTGTGTGTATCATTTTATGGAATGGGGCATGGGAAAAAGACAAACTTGCTGCTTTCTCTGTCAACCTCATAATCTGCATGGTCAGGGGTGGAGAGTCAGAGCTGGGGCGTGAATGCCAGCTCCTCTGACTGAATTACTGGGCAATTACTCAGACTCTCACTTCTCAGTTTTCTCACCTATAAAATGGAGGTGGTAATAATGCCTCCCTGCCCTGGGACTATCATGAGGACAAAATAAAAGAGTACAAAGATAAGAGCCCACTGGTACACAGGTAAGCCATCAGTAAAGGTCAGTGATTATTCTTCTTTGTTTTTTGTACTTTCTTATTTGTACTCAAAGGACATATATTACTTTTACTATCAGGAAAAGCATAAAGTTTGGTTTTAGGATCATCTGCAATAAAGCCACAGCATCTGTTTTCTCTGGCCTTTCTGGGTCCAGCAGATCTGTGAAGGAAATGACCACAGGGTATTTTCATTTTGCACTTCAGCTGGAAAGAGAAGTGACAAACTGCATGCAGAGTTAGATAATTTGTAACATAGTTCCACTCTGGCCTCCAGATGTTGAGAATTCCCTCCTGTGATGTTAGAAGTTTCCTTGGATATTCAAAGAGAAAACAGCTCTCATCATTCTCTCCTGGTCCCTACATATGGAGAAAATCTAATGAGCCCCAATCAGACCCACCTTGATGAACATTAGCTCACTTAACTCTCACAACACCTTACGAGGAAGCACCTAAGTCCAGAGGCAGTGAAGCTCAGGACCTCAAAGGACTAGACACAGTCAACTGGGTGTGAATTCCAGCTACGTGACTTTAGGAAAGTTACTTAACCTCTTGAAGTCTCAAACATCTTAATCAATAGCACGAAAATAAGACATGCCTTGTGGCATGTGGAAAGGATGAGAAAATCAGGTAGAAGGGACTGAGAACACATAGGAAGGAATTGAAAATGTTTGATAAATATGAACTGTTATTATTGTTTTAACACCACTTCAGTGACCAAATGTTCATCTACAGTTTGTTCTGCTTAACATCCGTATTCCTCCTCTGGAATTATACCCCAATTTTATCTCCCATTTATTACACATATTCTTAGGTCAACTGTCAATCAAGTTATCCCAAGAAAGATATAGATGGCCCAAGAAATGCCAATCATATATTCTTTCCCAAAATTTGACTCTTAGGAATAGTGATGAAATGACTGAAAATGATTAGAAATCAAGGAATTCATCCTGGGAACAGAGCATGTCTGTTAGCTCCTACTGCTCAAATGCCTAGATCTATTCTGGTCACATCCCTCCACCTCATGAGCTACTCCCCAGACTTTCTACATGCAAATTCCAGAGGTCATTTCTATGGCTTGCAATGAAAGAACTCTAAGACATCTTTCAAGAAATCATCCTACTTTAGCACATAACTCTACTCCAAATACATCACAATGACAGATAAAATTTTGAAAAAGGAGCACTCTAAGACATAGTCAGTTTGAAAAAAGATAAATATCTTTGAGAACAGAAACAAGACAGAAGGTCAATATAGTAGATGGTACAGAAGCCACAAGGCATCTGAGCACTGGAGACAGCAGGGAAGGAACCTGGGAATCTGCCTTCTAACAGGGTAACAGGACTTAAAATATTCCATATGAAATGAGGGACTGGCACCTGTATCTTTGTTTAAAGTCAGGTGTCAAAATGCAGATCTGCTGCTCGGGAAAGATGGCTAAAACAAAATTGACACACTGCCTGTAATATGAGTTTATTTGAGGTTCTAGATCTAAATAGGAGACTGAGCAAAGAAGCTGAATTAATCAAGGCTCCCTGCTGGCTTCCTGTCTGGGCCTAGGATCTCTTTAGCATCATCACCGCAAGACAGGATCTATATTCTGCATTACAGTAGTTTCCCCCTTTTCATGGGAGATACATTTCAAAACTCTTGGCAGATGCCTGAACCAGGGATAGTTCATACCCTATACATATTATGTTTTTTCCTATACTACACATAGCTATGATAAAATTTAATTTACAGTAGTCCCCCCTTACCCATAGTTTTTCTTTCTGAAGTTTCAATTATCCAGTCAACTACTGTCTGACAATATCAAATGGAAAATTCGATAAATAAATAATAAGTTTTAAATTGTGTGCTTTCCTCAGTAGCATGATGAAATCTCTTACTATCTGCTCTATCTGGCCCCCACCCTCCAGGGCTATGAATCACTCCTTTGTCCTGTGTATTCATGCGTGTACATTACCCACCTGTTGGTTACTCCAGTGCTTATATTCAAGTAACCATTATTTTACTAAAAGCAAAAGTAGTGATTCTGGCAATTCGGATGTACCAAAGAAAAGCTGTAAAGTGCTAATCCTTTAAGGAAAAAAGTAAAAGTTCTCGACTTGACAAGGAAAGAAAAAAATCATAAGCTGAGTTGCTAAGATCTATGGTAGGTTATTGTTGCTGATTTCTTTCTCTGCCTAATTTATAAAGTAAACTCTACAAGAGTTATGTATGTATAGGGGAAAAACAGTATATAAGCATTTGATACTATTCAAGTTTTCAAGCATCCACTGGAAGAGGAGGGCATCTTAAAATGCATACCCCAAGGATGAGTAGGGACTGCTGTTTAGAACTCAGTCCTGGATGGATTAATGTGTCTTAGTAAAGACAACCAGAAAAATGAAAAACCAACAGACAAAGCAGGAGAAGGAGAGAACAAAACAAAATGAAACGTCCCACTTAAAAGAAACCAGCAAATCCACATTCCAAAACAAAAGGGAGAATGTAAATACAGAAAACATATAGCCAACAAAATCAACAACTGGAATGTGAATTCACTTCAGAGGAAATTAAGTTTTTAAAGCAGTTTGACAATAGTTCAAAATTATTATAAGCTGCTCAAAGAGATTTATAAAATTCACCAACATAAAGGCAAATACTTTGAAACAGGCAGAAATGAATAATGCATACTGGAATATTAAGTAGTTTTGAACAATTTAGAAATCTTAGAAAAGTATAAGCACTGAACTTTTTAACATTCACGAAAGAGGATAAATTCTAGATTGAAATTACTTGAGAAAAACATTACTGAATTGGAAGATAGTATTGGGGAATTCACCCATGACACAAGTACAGAGACATAGAAATTTAAAAATATATTTGAAAACTAATTATGAGACCTGAAGTCTACTTTGAGATCTTCTAACATCTATCTAATAGTGGTAACAGAGGCAGTAAATGGAAGAAATAAAAGAAAACACACATTTGAAAAAGATAATAGATGAGAAGTTTCCAGAAAGGATCTCAGACTGCATGATGAGTATACAACAGGATAAAAAAGAAACCTACACTTAGAGAAATAACAAAACTGTAGAACATCAAGGGTCTAAAGAAAACATTGGGCTGTAGATGTAGCTTAGTGGTAGAGCATTTGCCTAGGATGCACAAGGCCCTGGGTTCAATTCCCAGCCATGGGAGAGAGAGAGAGGGAAAAGAAAGAGAAAATGTTAAATGCTACCAGACAGGAAAAACAAACTGCTAATAGAGCATCCCTAAGACTGAGGGGAGTGTTTCTATCCACAAAAGTGAGAGCCAAAGAGAATGGAGTCATATCTTCAAAAGGACTGAAGGTAAAAACCTGTCAATTTAGAATTTTATGGCAGATAAACTATCATTCGTGAGTGGTATGCTTTTTATTTTTTAATACCTAAAAGATTCAGAGGGTTTGGCACCTACAGACTCACACTAAAGTAATGGCTTATGTTAAGGGTAACTGGGATTTGTTTTAAGCAAGCATGGTAAGACACAGACATGAAAATGACTGTCATGAAGGAAGATGTTTGCTGTTCTCACAGATCCCTACAAACAGGAGGCAGGGCAGGCCATGTATCCTCTGGGAAGCACAGGCCAACAGAGGGAGTGAGGGAGGAATGCCGGCAGGATCCTTTAAAATTGTTTCCATGGGAAGAAGCAGAAAGGGAAGGTAAGCAGGTTTAGGATCACAAGTTTGAATAATTTCAGCAGGCTTTGAATAATTATGGGGTATACAGATTGTCTTCAGCTGTTTGGTTCCAGGCCCTGGGGGGACTAGGGGAGGTAGTTGAGGGTGCAAGCCCTTGATTAGTTAGTTTGCATGAGAAAGACCTGCTCTCAGGGGAACTGTAGACTCTCTGCGGAAGTGGGCTAACACTGGGAGGGGCAGTCCCTCCAGGGTCAGCAAGACCCCAGATGTCAGGCATCAGAAAATAAAAATACAAGATTCTATTTCAGTCAAAGTGAAATGAACTGAGAGGGAAGTTAAGGGATTGAAGATACAATATTAAGCACAGGGATGAATGAAACAGGTAATTAAATTTAATTAATAATGAATGTAGTCATATTAAAATAACAATTTGTGTTTAACAATGTTTTTAGATTTTAAAAAAAAAGACTAAAATGAGACTTTTTAAATGGGTAGTTAAATTTTGCAAACTTCCTTGTTAAGGAAGAGGTTAGAAATACTAAATAACATAATAAAATCATACCTTTAAAAAAGCATAATAAAATGAATAGCAATATTTATTTCTTCCATTTCAGCAGAGGATAAATTGGACTACATGAAAAATTTTAAACTTTTATTCAATGAAAAAAATAGGATAAATACAATAGAGAAATAAGCTGTAGTTGAAAAAAGGATACTTTAAAAAAAATGTATAACTGTCAAGGATCAGATCCTAGAATTTATAAACAACTTCTATAACTCAATATGAAAAATAATGAGTTTTAATAATAACTGTTATGTGTTAGGTTGGGTCAGCGTCCAAGATGTCCAATCAGGGGGACCGGTCAGCGGCTGCAGAGCGGAGCTGCCAGCCAGACACTGAGGGCACCAGTATACATGCCTCCTGTCAATCAGCGGGTTTTCCTGACCTATCCAGGAAGGACTCGGGCCTTCTCTTCCTGCCCTTAAGCCCTCCTCTTCCAGACTGGGACCTTTTGAAATTCTCTGTGCACCGGAGCCCCAGTGCCTTTCTCCCGGACACACTCTGATGGACGGGAGGATTCGGCGGATAGCGTGTATTTTCAATAAAGCCTTGCCGAGTGGCTTTAATTGATCTTCTTCTGGTCATCTAGTCTTTACATTATGCTTTGTCATTTTAAAAAATCTGTAAAGCATATAGGGCAAGACATCAGGATTCATTCAAGATAAGTGGTTGATGGATATAATGATGTATATTCTCATAGTCTCTTATCTATACATTCAAAATATTTTACAATTTTATTTTCTCAAGGTCAAAGACCCATTTAATTCCCAAGTCTTTATGTTGACCACCACACCAGAAAGCAAATGCTCACTGTCCAGCCCTGTTAGGGGCTCAGCTGAGACCTAGCAGGAAAGGATGGTGCAGAAAGGAAGCTCAGTGGACCTAGCTCTGCCCAGCAGAGATCTTTGCCTCCCTGCTGCAAGGAGTCCCTTCGTTCCAGTGTTCTGAGGACCTGAAGATCCCCCCCCTCCCTGCCCCAGGTAGCAAATATGGTCCCCCAGCTGGTACCACTCCTGGGGATCTAGTCCCCTTTGGTGTGCTTTCCCCAATGAGCCTCCCACGGTGTCTAACAACAGGGAACACTGGCTTGCTGCCTGGGGCTCACAGGGGGCGGAAGAAGACTATGCTGTAATTTCTGCAAGTAAAGCTCCACTTCCACTGACTCCTCAGAATTGCTTGTTCCTCACCCAGCATCTCAGGACCTTTGGCTAAAGACGTCAGTACAAGAAAATTCAGTTCAGCAGTTAGCTGGAGGGAGACAGGCAAAGTGGAGTGGCATCTAGGCCCTGGATGTTTCAGACCCCACATCCTATGCTTTTTCAAAGAATTTAAAATGTCAGAGACACAAAATTTATAGAAGTTGCTCCTCAAGAGACAACTTGGGAGTCCCAAGTAAACCAATGACTCCATTTCAAAGCCAAAAAGCATGTCCAGAGTGTTCAACTTATAGCTTTTAGCTTTATTGATCACAAAGAATTTCTTGAAGGTAAAGGCATTTTGCAGAAGAAAATAAGAAAGCAATCTCAAAAGGTGACTTACTGTGTGATTCCACTTATTGCATTCTCAAAATAACAACCATACAGATGGAAGTTTAAAGGGTAGTGCAAAAGAGATCTCTGTGGAATGGATAGTTCACTGTTAACTAACATTGTTTGCAGTGTTAGTTAAACAAGTCTACATATTTTTAAAAATGGCATAAGTAGATATTGTATTAAAGTCAGTTTCCTGGCTTTTATATTGTCTTATAGTGATTTAAAATGTAATCTCTAGGGGAAACTTAGGTGAAGGGTAAATGGGACTGCCATACTATCTTTGCAACTTCTTATACATCTATAATTATTTTGAATTTAGAATTTAAAAGAAAATAACTCATGCTAGTTAATTCCCTCTATGAGGGATTGGTAAACTATGAGTCACAGGCCAAATCTGACTGGATATCTATTTTTCTGTGAACTGTAGTCTAAGAATTTATATATATATATTTGGCACCAGGGATTGAACTCAGGGGCACTTGACCACTGAGCCACATCCCCAGCCCTATTTTGTGTTTTATGTAGAGACAGGGTCTCACTGAGTTGCTTAGCGCCTCACTGTTGCTGAGGCTGGTTTTGAACTCGTGATTCTCCTGTCTCAGCCTCCCTAAGTGCTGGGATTACAGGCGTGTGCCACTGCACCCGGCTAGAATTTTTATATTCTTAAGTGGTTGAAAGTATCAAAGAGAGAGGGGGACGTGGAATGTCTTGTGACATATGAAATTGAAATTTAGGGTTCACAAATAAAGTATTATGGAACATAATCATAAACATTTGTTTATGTATTGTATTGCTAATCTTGCATTACCTCAGCAGAGTCAAGTTGTTCCTACAGAGATTTTATTGTCTACAAGTCCAAATTACAATCTGGCTATTTGCAGAACATCAACCCTTACTACAGAACATTTAGGATTTCTGTTATTTTACTACTATGAACAATATCGCAATAAAAAACCTTTGCATTCTCTTCTATGTACACATACATAAAGAACAGATCTAGAAGAGAAATCAAGAAATGGGCATTTGCACGTGTAACAGATATGGCCAAATTGTCCTTCAGAAATGGTGGTTTTAGGGGCTGGGATTGTAGCACAGTGGTAGAGCGCTTGCCTCTCATGCATGAGGCACTGGGTTCAATCCTTAGCACCACATAAAAATAAAAATATCATGTCCATCTACAACTAAAAAAAAGTTAAAGAAATGGTGGTTCTAGGAAACATCTTCTAGTAATATGAGTAGCTTATATTAGCTTGCCAATAACATTTACAAAGTCTGAACGAAATGTAAAAGGACCAATCTTTTGAAGCAATAAAGATCAAACAAAAGCAGGCAGAAATTGATGAGATATGATTCTTATAATAAGGAACACAAAGTAAGGGCAAATGAACCCTAAAATAAGCAGAAAAAAAATAATAGCATAGAAAATGAAAAAAGTAGAGAAAAATCAATAAAGCTCAAAGGAACATTTTTGAAAAAAATCCAAAAACTTTAAAAATTCTAGTCAGAGTTATTAGAAAGAAAACAAATTTTCAAAATTAGAAATAAAAGAAGAGACATTACTATAGAGCCTACAGACATTAACAGACTACTAATAAGGAAACACTATGAACAATTTTATGCTAATTAGTGAATTTCTTGAAAAACTGCATTAGTCTGCTTGGGCTGCCCTACCGAAATGCCACAGACCAAGCAGCATAAGCAACAGATATTTCTCACAGTCTATAAAGCTAGACATCTGAGATCCTGGTGTTGGCATGGTTGCCTTCTTCCTCTCTCCTTGGCTTGTTGATGGCATCTTCCCCTTTTCCTTCACATGGTCTTTGTTCTGTGCATGTCTGTGTCCTAATCTCCTCTTCTTATAAGGATACTAGTCATTTTGGATTAAGGCCCATTCTAATGACCTCATTTTTAACTTAATTACCTCTTTAAAGTCCATCATAATGGCCTCATTTTTAACTTAATTACCTCTTTAAAGGCCCCAAACTCTATTTGCAGATAATATGATTTTGGGGGGTAATAAATCCAAGGGAATATGTTTTGGTTTTTTGTTTGTTTTTTTTTTTTTGGTACTGGGGATTGAACTCAGAGGCACTCCACCACTGAGCCACATCCCCAGCCCTATTTTGTGTTTTATGTAGAGACAGGGTCTCACTGAGTTGTTTAGCACCTCGCCCTTGCTAAGGCTGGCTTTGAACTCGGGACTCTCCTGTCTCAGCCCCTCAAAGTGCTGGGATTAAAGGTGTGCGCCACCACACCTGGCAGGAATATGCTTTTTAAAAGTCAATGAAGTCAGTAAGCACAGTCCCAATGTATAAAAATCAATTGCATTTCAATATACTAACAATTAGAAATTGAAATTTTAAAAATACTATTTATGGTAGCTAAAATTTTAAATATTTATAGAAAAATTAAGCTATATATGTTTTTCCTATATGCTGAAAACTACAAAACATTGCTGAGTAAAATTTAAAAAGTTATAAAGATATACAACATATTCAAAGACTGAAAGTGATCATATCTCCTAAAATTGATCAATAGATTCAACATAATACCAATCAAAAACCTCAACATGCTTTCATTGTAGTTTTAAAATAAATTTTGATAAAAGGTAATGTAAGTTTTTTGTGCTCTTCTTTTTCAAAGTTGTTTTGGTTATCTAAATTTATAAAGATTTTAGCATCAACATGTATTTCTATAAAATGGCTTGATATAATTCAGAGGCAGATTGTGTAAACTCTATAGATCAATGAGAAGAATTGATTCTTAAAAGCATTAAGGCTTCTAATTTATAACTCTTCATTTATTAGATCTTCTTTATCTGTGTATTTTATACTTTCAGTGTATAAGCCTCCCACCTATTTTCTCATTTTTAAAAATATATTTATCTTATTTTTTTTAATATGATGCTGAGGATCAAACCCATTGCCTCACGTATGCAAGGCAAGCACTCTACAACTGAGCTACAATCCCAGCCCCTATTTTCTCATTTTTAATGCTATGTAATTGACTACATATACATAACAAAAGTACCAAGTTAATTTAATGAATAAAAGATAGTCTTTAACAAATGGTACAGGATCACCTGAGTATCATATAGGAAATAAAATCTTGACCCTCTCATCTCACACCAAATATAAAATAAAAACATGTTTATAGACTTAAACTATCTAGAAGAAAAATTAGGAGAAAATGTTTGTGATAATAGTTTTAGAAATAAATTTTTAGTTAGGACACTTCTATGGTCTGAAAAGTTGCGTTTCATCACAATTCACAGAAGAAATACTACCTCCAAGGTAATGGTATTAGGAACTAGGGTCTTTGGGAGGTGGTTAGGTGGTGGAAGTAGAGCCCTCATTAATGAGATCATATCCTTTTAAAAGAGGCCAAAGGGAGTTTGCCCCTTCCACCAGGTGAGGACACAGCAGGACACACCATGTACTAAGAGTGGGCCCTCATCACCCATTGAATCCGCCAGTGCCTTCATCTTAGACTTCACAGCCAACAGAAGGGTGAGGAACTAAATGTTTGTTGTTTATAAGCCACCTGGTCAATGGCATTTTATTACAGACACACAAAAAACCACAAACCATAAAAAGTGATTAGACTTGGTGAAAATAAAATTCTTCCATTCTTGGAGAAAATTAAAATACAAGCCATAACTGATAACATTTGCAAAACATATATCTGATAAAAGACTTGTATCTAGATTAAATGAGGAATTCTTATGACACAGTAACAGGGAGCAAACAATTCATTTTTAGTTAAACATTATTTAATAGTAGTATTATACATTGTTGTAAGAAATATATCCCATGCAGCTTTGTCAAGTGTCCCTCAATGGTAACATCTTACAAAATTATAGCACAATACAACAGGCAGGATATTGACATTGAGATAGTTAAGAGACAATACATTACATCACCATAAGGATCCCTTGTTTTTCTTCTGGTATTTGCTAGATCTGTGTCTGAACTGTGAAATCTATATGTTCTCCATGTCTCATTAAAGGATTATTTAAAAATATATCTTTGTTCCTTGATTCACTTTCTTGAGAGAATTCCTTAACCCCCAACTTCTTGCTTGAATTCCAGATGTTGTCTCTTCTATTAAGCCTATAGGATTTTTATTTTGACAATGTTTGGTATATTCTAAATACCTAATCAAGTTTTGTTTTGTTTTGTTTTGTTTTAACCCAGGGGCAATTTACCACTGAGCTACATCCCCAGCCTTTTTTTTTTTTTTTGGTACTGGAGATTGAACTCAGGGGCACTCGACCACTGAGCCACATCCCCAGCCCTATTTTGTGTTTCATGTAGAGACAGGATCTCACTGAGTTGCTTAGCGCCTCGCCATTGCTGAGGCTGGCTTTGAACTCGCGATTCTCCTGTCTCAGCCTCCCTAAGTGCTGGGATTACAGGCTTGCGCCATCACGCCCAGCTTTTTTTTTTTTTTTTTTTTTTTTTTGAGACAGGATCTCACTAAGTTGCCTAGGGCCTTGCTAAACTTCAGATGCTGGCCTTGAACTTGTGATCCTCCTGTTCCTGCCTCCTGAGCTACAGGGATTACAGGCATGCGCCAGGCATACAGGCATGCATCATGGTGCCCAGCAAATCAGTTATTTTTTAAACAGTCTGTTATTGTTTCATAGTAGCAATATTCTGCCCTCCAAAGCTACCACAGTTCATTTAAAGCCGTCTGTCTGTTCCATGAGCTCATTTTATTTCTCAGTTAGTTCTTAGTTTATAGAGTTTGCAGTCTTTTTTTCATGCAGTTAGTGTTTCTTCATTTATTGATCTGGCAGTCACCCCACTTTCTCAGGAGGTCCCCCACCAGCCTGTCTGCAGCCTTCTGGCATCAACAGAGAAGGAAAGGTAGTATGTGCCATAGGGAAGCCATACCAACTATCCAACTTGGCCTGATGGCTTCCTGTCCAGCCCATGTGCCTCACTGACCGCACCCCTGCCCACTGTCACAGCCATAGGGAGAGCACAGACCTGCCCAAGTCAGGAGGAGCTTTCTTCCCGAGGAAAGCAGTATGAGCTATAGATAGAAGCCAAGTCCAAAACATGGGGCCTGGGGCCTTGATTTCATTTATAAAATGAACATATTCTCAACACAGGTGAAGTTAAACAGCACTTAATCATGGCATGCAAAACATTCCAAAGAAGTTCCAGGACACAGCAGACATACTACCAATGGCAGCTGTAATTATTTTTACTTTATTTATTTTCACTTAGAATGCTTCTGCGGTAGGATTCCAAGTGTACCCCAACCTGGATTTGAGGTTGATAGCACTTAACACTTCCCTGTCCAACCTCAGGCTGTTTTTTTTCTCTGTTGCCCCATACCATACCCCTGGTTAGTATTTCTGGATCTGCTCTAGGGAGACTCATCTCCCTCAGATTCCTCTTTCTTAACACCATTTCATTCAGGGAGCCTTCTCTGACTCCCATAGCACTCTGTACTTACCTCAAGCATAACCTCTAACTCAGTGAATTAAACCACCTGCATTGGACTGAGGGTATAGTTCAACAGTAGAGTGTGTGCTTAGCAGGCATAGGGCCTTGAGTTTGATCTCCAGCACCCAAAATAAACAAAATTAAAAAATAAAATAAAATTGCATCTCCCCAGCTGAATTCCTGAGTTTGAAGAGCCAGCACACCCCAGTGCCCAACATCTAGCACAGAGGAAGTACTCTGGGAAGGGGATAAGTAAACAAATGATTTGTAGAAAGCAGAATGTCTCCGTGCTACAGCTCCCCAGCATCTTGGTGGGAAGCAAAGTCATCAGAAGTTGGGTAGGGACAAAGCCAAAGGCTTGCAAACAATGCCTTGTGCTTGGAGGAAAATCTGTCCTCTACATGTTTATCTTTTTCTTCCTCCCCACTCCCCACCCAGAATACAAAAAAAATTTCTCTTGATTTTACATGAAATGAAAACAGCAAATCTCTCTTAAGCATTTTTTTTTTTTTATTTCTGTTATTTGGTTTTCTACTTTGGTACACATGAGCTGTAGCTGCATCTCACACTGAAGCTGACATATCTCTTAGGACACGCCCCATAAAACAGAGCATACATAAGTCACCTGGCATGGTTTTGCTTCACCTGCCCATTATTGCTGAAATCTCTATGCCTAAGAGCACAAAAGAGAACATCCTTTTGAGTCTAAAGATGAACACAGATGGGGTGAGTGGCATCCAGGTCTGCCAGGATGGGAGTGACACAGGACTGCTGTTGGCTGTCTTGAGACACGAACAACACAGATGGAGAAATCATACAAAAGCTTCCAGAAAGATTGGGGAAGCTAGGGGAATACTCTAGAACTATATCCCCTCTATCAGACCCCTCTGACTTTCTCAGTTCTACAGATTCTGAAATAAACATGAAGGCCAAAGTTGGTATAGTACCAAAGCCAGCAGTGCTACTCTTTGGCCTCAATCACTACATAAGTATGGTTTCCTAGGGCCTTTCAGGCCTCCTAAGTCCCCAATTGATCCCACAGCAAGACCCAGGCAGGGCTTGCCTAACTCTAGAACGTCTTGCCCTCAAAGGCCTGGAGATTGAAGGCAGTATCCAGAAACTTCTTCAGGGACACCAGGTGTGCATTCCTGTTTCCAGTGGCTGGTGCAGCTGCTGGGTCACGGCCCACATACCTGGAGGAGAGACAGCTAAGGGGAGGGGTGGGCCTGGCCTACGCCCACACTCACCCAAGGACTATAGGGCACACATATGAGGAAAGCTGGCCTCGCTGTGGGACCTGTCTTTCTGTCTGGACACCATTCCCAGTGAGCAGAGGGCCTGGGGCAAACTCAGCTACCCAGCTACAAGACAGGGAGGAGAAACTGCCTTCTCTATGTCACTAGATCTGCCCAAGAGGAAAACAAATGGGGCCACAACTCAAAGGCTTTGGGGGCAAACACACTTTTGTCTTAGAGTTTCTCTCACCCCTTCACCATCTTCCCACAGACAAGCAATGCTAATGTTGGGCACTGAGCAGCTACTATGGGCCACACACTGCAGAGGGCTAATCTGTGCATGGGGTCTAAGCCTATATCATCAGGCCGCTGCAGAGATAAAGAGATTAAGAGAGGCTACATAAGGCGCTAGGCTCAAAGGACAAAGGTTTGAGACATGCAGAAGGTTCTGTAATTCTGTTCTGGCTACAGAACAAAACAAAGGTCTACTCTGCATAAAGGTGGTATTGCTGATGCTCCATCCCTGCTAGGGAAGCTAACCTGCCACAGATAGAGCACATGGAGCCAGCAGGGTCTACAGGGCTCAACAACTAGGTTTTCAAATGTGGCTCAAAGAATATAGGCCAGTTCCAAGTAGCACAGCCAATGAGACAGAAGAGCCAGGACAGGGTCATGAAGCCCAGAGTCACAGGCAGTCCCAGCAGAAGCAAAGGATAGGTAATGGTCCCCCAAGTTTTGTACCATATGGGGCGAGTGCGGCCAAGGATGGTCATGAAGCGTGGGTTGATGTAGTCATAGTAGCCCATGTTCTTGTGTTCCTCCTGACACCACACCAGCTCTGCTCCTTGGTACCTCTCTGCCTCCTGCTTGATCAGGTCAAAGGGGAATGGAGAGATCTGGGGAGGCAAGGACAAATGGGGCCCAGTTGAGGAGGGAAAGTGTGCCCAGGGATCCCAGGACAGGAGCCATCCTTCAGCAGGCCCTCCCGGTCCTGCCTGGTATGCTGCCCAGAGCCAGGGGCTGGTGAGATGTTCTCGCCTGTCAGCAGAGGGATATGACACACCTGTTCCAGGCGTGTGATGGCCACCTGCTTCTCCAGGCCCTGGCTGCTGCGTTCCTTCACCAGATCGTAGTATACCTTTCCGGTGCAGAAGATGAGCCGCCGCACCTGTTCAGGAGCCTGTGCTGCAGCCCCATCTTCAGGAATTACTCGCTGGAAGCTGGTCCCTGCGGACCAACATGGCATGACAGGGGCATCAGCACACACAGAAGCATCAGCTCCTAAAAGATCCCCAACATCCCCAAGTTCTCCCTGGCTGCTGGAACTAACCCCAGGCTTAGGCCTGTGTTTATAATTGGCAACTCTTGATCCAAAAGTTAGAGCAAGGGACAGAGGACATCCTGAGATATCAAAAGAACAGAGGTGGAGATGGAGCTACAGCCAAGGGCAGAGCCCTGGGAGCATCAATATTTAAGGTGCTGGTTATTAGGAGTAGAATGGGAGGGCCCCTGAAGGAGGCTGATCTGATGGCATCATCATTCGCCCAAGACTTGCTACCTCCAGTGGTGCCCACTCCCTGCGTGGCATCCCATTCACCACACTGGTGAGTAGCTACTGAGAGGCCACCGTGCCCTCTTTCTCCCTCAGACTCTCAGTACAGCCCACATCTTGAAGCCCTATCCATTTTTCCTGCCGAAGGTCACGCCACGTGCCAGATCAAGCAGACTGCAAACCCTTTCAGGAAGCTGCGACTGTGTCCCCACATCACCGCATCCCAGGCAAGAACACTGAGGCGGAGAGGGTAACTGCTGCCGGTCCCACAGAAGGGTCAGCACCAGCTGATCAGCCCAGGTGATCCAGCCCCACTGCAGGAGCTCTGAACTGCCCACTCCAGCTACCTTCCCACACTAGAGGGGAAAAACAAATACCTGTCCATGCCACTAAGGCCCTTTCTGGCCAGTCCATGCCCCTCCTTCTACTTACTAAGAGGCTCTACTCTGTCAAACTTAGTGCCCCGTACCTGCTTCTCCCTGCTTCTCTACTGAATCACATCTCAATTTCAGCACTGGTCTTTTGTGTGCTTTATCTGACTCCTGGGTTAATAAGACTGAGAGCTCCTGAATGGGGAATCAGGTCTCCAAGGCCAGTGATGTGTGTTTGGTTCATGAGTGAAAAGATGGATTAATGAATGAATGACAGTGCACAGCAAACCAGGTAGCACTCTGCTGGCTCTGAGCAACCCCGGCGGAGCCAGGTCAGCCTTGCTGGTGGCTAAGGAGGGTCTATCTCTGAAGGTTCCACTCTAGCCATGAAGCTCTGCTACAGGTGACCAGAGCTGGCCACAGTGCCAACCTCCTAACCCCATGGCCTGTGGGGATAAGGACAGGAGTTATTATAGAGCTGAAAGAGCCCCAGACAGAGGGGAGAACAGAAAAGCCCCAGAAGCAGAAGCCACACACAGGCCACTGGGCCCCACGTAGGCCATCTCCCCAGGGCAGCCATCTATCACCACTAGGCTTGGCACATACCGGACACCATCTGGTCAAAGCTGGACCTGGCCTCTGGATGCCTCAGTAGAGATTTGGGTGTGAAGATGATCAGCTGGAAGGGAAACACATGCCCAGAGATCAGCTATTCTCACCTCTCCTCTCCAGGGCTTCCCACATTCAACCGCTGTACTGAAAAGGTGCTACTGGGGCAGGCGCAATTTAGCTCACTGGCTTGCGGAAGGGCAGCAGGATCTGCCGGCGCAGAACATGGAAGTAGCTGGCTGGCGTAGAGCAGTTCACCACAATCCAGTTGCAGTCATAGAGCTGACTCACCTCAAAGTCCTCAGTGAACACCTGCAAAGGCCAGGAGGAGGCCGGTGGTGGCTGGAGGAGGTTACGTGCTGCACCCACACCCTGGCCCCCCAAGGCACAGTAAGGTGGCCCCCATCCTGGGGGATGGCAGGAGCACTCACTGGGTAGGCATCGGAGTCATCATTACTCATCTGCAGGAACCTCTCGGGCCTCGCTGAGGAATGCTCAGGGCCCTGCAAGCAAATATAAGATGGCCAGGCTGGCCTACACAGGGCACACCTGGCTCTGCTAGGACCCCAGCCTTAGGGGCAGTGCCTTCACCCTGGAGCCTGAACCACAAAGAAAAACCAGGAACTACGGCAAAAGCAGGCAGGGCATTTTAGAGGGGATCCACCCAGGGCCAGCATGTGTGAACGTGCAGGGAGTCAGGAACAGGCAGTAAGTTACACTTTCTCAGCAGCTGCCACTGACTGAGCAAGCCCCTTCTGTCAGGACTCATCTTAAAAGAAGCCCAGGAGGCAGACACAGAGATGGAGAAGGCGAGGGACTGAGAAGGTAAGTCCACATGCCAGAGAGGGGTAGGTTCATCCCTGTCTCGGCCTTTCCCACCCCTGCCCATAAGGCAGACCCCTGTGCTCTGGGACCGTAGAAGAAAGAAACCCCTCAACCCTGCAATGGGCCAAGGATCTCCCAACCAGAGCCCACCTAGCCACCAGCCACCACAGCCCTCACCATGCCCTCCATGCCATGGGGCAGAAGCAGCACAATGCCATTATGCCGCACCCACTTGGCCTGGCCAGTGCTGATGAATTGGTCGATGATGCACTGAGCTGTGTTGTGGAAGTCACCAAACTGAGCCTCCCAGAGAACCAGGGCATTGGGGCTGGCCATAGCATAGCCCAGCTCAAAACCTAAACAGAAGACACCAAGATAGGGCTTACTAACACTGTCACCAAACAGTAGTTAGTCCACTGAAACCCAGCCCTCCTACCCAAGTCCATCGTTCCCAGCAGTCCAGGAAGAACCCAGAGATTCCTTCAGACTCAAAGGCCAGGATGTGTCTTCCTGAGCTGGCACATGTCCAAAGGTGTCACCTTTATCCTTTATACATGGCCAGATTTGGCCTTATCTAGCCCAGGAGCCAAGGCAAAAGATACCTGGGAGGTAGCAGGGACCACATGCCAAGAACTCCCTCAAAATGTGTGCAGAGATGTGGATGAGAAGGGGTTGAAACAGGCCCAGAGGCACCTCCCTAGAGTGGGTGGCTAAACTCTGGGAAGAGGTGTGAGGGAGGAAGCATGCTAGCTAATGGCTAAGCTGAGGGGAAGCAAATAGAGCAGACATAAGTTAGGGGAGCCAGAGCCCATGGAGGGGACCTCAGTAAAAGATTCCTGCGATGCAGGGCAGAGGAGGCAAGATGGGGCTCAGGAGCATGGAGGCAACAGGGCCAGGCTCAGGGCCATTTAGTAGCCCTGTCCCATAATGGACTCTACTAGGATTTCTGTCCCAGCCCACTGAGGCTGGTGTCCAGGGAAGGGGCTCTGGTGTACAAAGTCCTCTTCCACACAAGGCAAACAATGCTCTCCAACTGGGATCCCTGAGGGGAACAACAGGACAGAATCTCATCCACACGTCCCCAGTTGAGGGCAGCCCAGGAGTCTCTGAGCTCTGCAGCCCTCCCAGGCCCTAACCCTGGCTCCCTCCCAGCCTATCTCTGGTCCCCAGGTGTCTCAGGGCCTGCCTAACCCACCAAGGACTCCATATTCCGAGAGGGAGCTGTTGCACACGGTGTAGGGGGCCTGGTCAGGCCACAGGTGGTTCATAGGGACACACGTCCTCCGGTCAACTTCCTGGTCATGAAGAACATGGTGCCGGTGACTGGGGAGACAGACCAGGAAAGGGACAGAGGGCAGGTGGGCTGGTACCAGTTCCCGAGCAGGTGATCTGGGCAGCCAGAGGCAGGCAAGCCTTCATCAACACCCCAGGAAACCTGCAGGGTCCCGTAGGATGGTGACACCAAGACAGCTGCCACAGCAAGCTGACCCCTCCCCTCTACACCTCCCTCCCCTGCCTGCCCCTGGCCTGCCTACTGCCCACACACTGCACCAGGGGGTTGGGAGCAGGTCATGGCACCTCCCTGAGTTTCAGCTTCTCACCCACAGAGGGACCAGATGAGACCTGCCCTGCTGACCTCCCAGAAGCAGGGCAGAACCTGAGATCCCAGGAGGCCACACCTCTGGGGCACTGTCTGGCTTTCTATCCTGCTGACTCCTCTGCTACCTCACCTGCCCTGTCCAGCCTCTCAGGAGGAAGGAATTGCTGTGTAGTACCTGAGGCTGGTACCTGAAGGGGACCACCTGGCTGAACCCTGGCAAGGGCTGATGTGTAGCCAAGGGTGCAGCAAAGCAGCTGCCTAGCTCCCTGGCTGGAGCAAAGCCAGCAGAGATGAGCAACTGGGACAAGAGAAAGAAAGTTGATTGAATCCTGGAAGCCACACCAGCATGATTTGCCAACATGGTACTAAGTTAGCCAGGATGTGAAACAGCTGGGGGCCCAAACCAGGAAAATGTGATGTTGATGATGGTTAAGTGTGAGATCGACAAGCAAGATAGGGAGGGCTGGCCTGACAGCAGTTCATCAAAAAATAAAAACAAAGAATCCTAGGACCAGAGATGACCACAATCTAGATACCAGTCACCAGCTTGGGCCAAGAAATCAGCTCTGCACACCTGCTGCAGGGGAATCAGAGAGGAGTCAGCAGCCCTCTGATGACTTGGCCTTGGTTGGGGGTTGGGGTGCTGATGGAATTAGCTGTGAAAGCCTCTCAGCTAGACAAGGGGTCTTCCTTGGGTCCTCAGACAAGGTCCAGGAAGAAGAGGAAAGGCCAGCCCCTAGTCCAGATCTCTTGTGCTGACCCTGAGTGATGAGCTCCCCTATGGGTTCAATAGGGACATGACCAATGCCCAGGGATCTGGGACCCAGAGTCCACCCTGCCCTTACCTGAATGTGCCCCTCTCCACATCCTGCCCACTGAGCCGCACGTGGATGCCCTCTTTCAACAAGGAGCCAAAGGCCATGTACTCTGCCAACGCCCAGTCCACTGTCCGTTTCTTGGTCATATCTGCACGGCCACGCAAGATGCGAGAGAGGCCTGCAGGAGAGAGGGTGGTCTGAGGACCTCAGGAGCCTGACAACTATTCTGGGGCAGCTAAAGCAAAGGCCCTGGGACAAGTGTTCAATATAGAAGCAAGGTATTAGCAAGCTACAGGAGGGCCCAGCACTGGACCCCTACTCTAGCCTCCAGCCAGTATGATGGGCTGACCTGAAACAGCCAACCCCTCTCCATGGGAACAAGGAGGCAGTCCCAGATACTCATCACTGAGTTAGGATTCTTCATAGCACTCCCACAGGGAGGAGTGTCCCATGGTCCAGAAGAGGAAACTGAGGCTCAGAGGAGGGAAGTCATGAACTCAAGATCACATACCTAGCAAGGGACTTATAATTGAGTCTAGCACATGTTCAAACACCCTATGCTGTGCACAGAGAGGAGCACTCACATCATTAGCAGGTGCCCCAGGACACCTGGCTCCCATGCACATTGTGATGGAACTCCCTTGGAACTCCAATGGGCTGGTCAGAAGGTACACAGTTACCCTACTATAGCTGTAGTGGCCCTACAGTTGCCATAGCAGCCACATGCAAGGGGTGTGCTAGCCAGGCTCACTAGCCAAGGAGTTGTGAGGTTGTCCTCAGGCCAACAACAGGCCCACATCCTCCCTGCCAGTAGAGTCTTGGCCTCACCCCTTCCTCCATGGAAGCTCCTGCTTCTCTGCTCCTTTGCTTGGCCAAGGTGATGCCTCCCAGCAACTGTGTTTGGAAAATCTAAGGTGCCCAAGGTAAGACGTCCCTGGCACAGAGCTGCAATGGCATTCACATCGGCTTGACTCCCTACATCCACCCTGAAAGGGGCTATGATCAATGGTATCCCAGGGGCACAAATGAGACTTCAAGAGCGGAGCAAACCCATCAAGGGCTGAGCAGGGACATTCCATGCTATCTCCCTTGGTGTCCCAACCCATCTCCCTGTAGGGCATGATGTTAGGTCTAGGACAATGACTGTGCTGGAGACCGCATAGCACCCTCACCTGTGTGGATCTTAAAGTCCTCCAAGGGCACAGAGCTGGCCACGTTGCCAATGTGGGTCAGCACATCCTCAGGGATGCCTGTTGTAGGGCACGTCATGCTCTTGGGCTCCCCATCCACATTGAAGAAGCCTGAGAGGGACAGAGACTCTGTTCACATTCGAATGGCAGTAAGGCTCCGCTGCCCGTGGTCAGCCTGCTGAACCAGGACTACAGGGATATAGCTTCCTCAGCCCCACTGGCTCTGGATCATCCGTAAGATCTACCACAGCTGAAGAGCCACAGCTGTACTCCTTTATCTGTTCCATACTCTCCCCAGGGCCTTGGGTCATATCTGGCCCAGCCCTGCCCCTCCAGGGAGGCCCTTTGAGCTCCCCACCAGCAACCCTTTCTTTGCAGGAAGCAGCCAGCCAAACCTACCTTGACCTGCAGGAATGGGGCCCCCACAGCCTCGGTGTCTAGGCTTAGGCCAGTGACTATTCTTGCCCAAGGCCATTTCAGTCTTACCCGTATACCAGAGCCCAAGGCCATACACCCCTAACTCACCAGGCCAGGGTGAGTCCAGCCAGTGCTTGATATGAAGGATCTTTTTATCCTTGGACCTTCCATATGCCTCCTCACAAATCCGGTCGTATTTGGCAATTTCTTCCTGGAATAAGGATAAACATATGGATGGAGGCAGCGATGCCCTGGGCAGTCAGAGGCTTGTTCAATCTGCCCAGACTCATGGCCCTGGTCCCCCTCATCAAGTTCTAGAATCTTCTGCCTCTTGGCTTGTAGGGACCTCATGGCTACAGCCCAGGCCTGAGAGTTCTAGGCAATCCTGGACAGGTATTCCCAGGCCTGAGGGGCCTGCTGTATTCTCAGCGAGGGGCTTGAAGGGAAAGCCAGGAAAGACTTACAGCCCTTGCTCAACTGAGGCAGGAGGACCAACATGTCTATAGATGATTTGGGGGAAGAACCCAACACAGGGATCCCTCCTACAGGAAACCTCCTAGGACTTTTGCCTGAGCTGGGCTTTCCTGCATCACGGCACCTGCTGTACCCCACCCAGCTGCAACTGTGTACTTAATTCTCTGTCCACATTGATAACTGGGGACTTTTGGGGACAAGGACCACATTGACTACTTCTTTAAACCCTCTGTGCCCAGTACTGACCTGGTGACATGAGCAACCACTCTAAGGTCCCCACCCAGTTCTATCTGAGACTTGTTCCTGCTGCCCATGTGGCCTGCCCACCCACCTCAAACTCTTGCAGGGTGACCGTTCCCTCGGCGATGAGCTTATCTGCATACTTCTTCAGCACGGGCACCTGTCTGTGTATCTGCTTATACATGAGCGGCTGCGTGAACATGGGCTCGTCCATCTCATTGTGGCCACGCCGCCGGTAACAAACCTGCAGGGGAAACCAGAGGCTTAGTTCCTGCCCAGGCTGTATTCTCAGCCGTCACCGCAAAACTGGGACACATCCAAGCAGGGCAGACTCTCTGAGGCTTTCCAAAGCCCCCATTTTCACCTATCACTAAACAAAGGCCCCATGCCCAGGACTTTGCGCACAGATAGCTCTTGGTGGCACTAAACCTGCCTAAAAAGCACTCCCAGCTCTTAGTGCTGAAGATCCTAAAGACCTGGCCTGCCTTGCACAATGGAAACAGGCCACTCACCCCTGCCTTACCACCCCAAAACCATCAGGCCTGCTCAGCATAGCTAGGAGGGGCCATCACCCCTGCCTTGGCCTCAGTGCCCCAGACCCACCAGGTCCACAACGACATCTTTGTTGAAAGTGTTCCTCCACTCAGCTGCCACACTGCACACATATATTACAGCCTCCGGGTCATCCGCATTCACATGGAAGATGGGTGCATTGACCACTCGGGCCACATCGGTGGGGTATGGTGAGGAGCGGGCCATTCGGGGGTCTGTAGTGAAGCCAATCTGTAGGAGTAGAAGGAACCAGCAGCACTTCTTTATTATTATTATTATTAATAGTAATAATAATGAGTAGCTGGGACAGCAGGCATGTGCCATTGTACCCAGTGGTTCTCCATTTTTTGTTTGTTTTGTGGGGCTGGGGATGAATCCAGGGCCTTGTGCATGCCAGGCAAGCACTCTACCACTGAGCTGCACCTCAAGCCCCAGTTTCTATTTACTTTGAGCTAGACAGAGACCAGTGGGTCAAGAAACTGGGGTGGAGGGTCCATCAAGGATCTCCATGTCCCAGAATACAGGACATGAAGGATAACAGTGAACAGCCCCACAATCAGACATGACAGCAGCACCCACAGGGAGAGCAGAGCACCAGAAGAGCTATGTTTGCTTATTTTTCTGTCAGTCACTTCTCTACATTGGTAGTGAGGAACACAGGCCTGAAAAAACCCAGTCTGCCAGCAAGTGACCATCCAAATTTGGGTAATGTACTTCAATCCCCAAAGTCTCGGTGTCCTCATCTATAAAAAAGGCTCATTAAATTCCTGCCTGCAGCTTTACCCAAGGAAGATTCAATGACATTGCAAATGAGGCAGTAATGCTCTAAGCTCATAGATAGGCCTTATTAACCACAGCTACCTTCAAGTAAAGGCAGGTGACACTGATCTGAGACCAACTTGCTCAGGTGACACTAAAGGTAACATCTTGTTACACACACAGCCTCTGTGTTGTCTTCCTTCCAATGTTCTCTATGCTAAGTACAGTTGTCTCTTGGTATCTATAGGGGACTGCTTCCAGGATCCTCTCAGATAGGAAAATCTTTGGACACTTGAGTCACTTAAATAAACTGGTATCATATTTGTGTGTGTCCTACACACATCTTCCTGTATTCTTTAAATCATCTCTAAATGACTTATAAAACCTACATCAGTGCTGTGTAAATAGTTGTTATATACTGTATTATTTAGGGAACAATGACAAGAAAAAAACTCGTACATGTTCTGTATAGGCTCAATGTTTTTCCTTGAAAACTTTTTTTTCTGGTACTGGGGATTGAACCCAGGGTTTTGCACACTGAGCTACATCCCCAGCCTTTTTTTTAAATTTTATTTTAAGACAGGGTCTCGCTAAGTTTCCCAGACTAGCTTATGATCCTCCTGCTTCAGCCTCCTGAATAGCTACGATTACAGGTGTATACCACTATGCCTGGCCTAGCTGCAAGTATTTGTGCGTCAGCTGGCTGAACCTGTGGATACAGAACCTGCAGATACAGTAGGCCAAACACACACACATACACGTACATGCATGCACATGAATGTATCTACCAATTTCACAGACCAGGACACTGGGGCTGGGGATCAGGTACTTTGCTTGAGATTGTATGCCAATAAGCGGCAGAGCAGTAAGACAGTGGGATGAGAGCCAGGGGTATCTCACTGTTCCCACCAACCCACCACCTAGATTCCAGTGACAGGCATATGACCTGGCATAGAGCCCACCCCCTTACCTGGTTGTTGACAACAACGTGCACGGTGCCATTGGTAGTGTAAGAAGGCAGGTCGCTCAGGTGGAAGGTCTCATAGACCACACCCTGTCCAGCAAAGGCAGCATCCCCATGGACAAGGATGGACATGACCTGCAGTACAGGGTATGAGCCAGCAGGGCCTGGGCCCCAGAATGTGCAGTCCCCCAGGGCCCAAGATCCCAGAGCACAATCAATCAGGGACTAGCCCTCAGAGGACACTCCTCAGAGTCCAACCCCTTGAGGTCAAGACATCAGAACCTAGGTCCTTGTGATCCAGGTCATCTGAACCCAGCTCCCAGAACTAGTCCCCTTTAGCTCCACCCTTGGAACCTGAGCCTTTGGACCCGACCCTCAGAGAACACCTTCAGGCCTAGCTAGGAGCACACCTTCTTGCCCTGGGCATCCCCGCGGTAGAACTGTTCTGCCTTGGTCTTCCCCTGTACCACAGGGTCCACGGCTTCCAGATGGGAGGGGTTGGCCACCAGTGACAATGTGATGTTCCTGTTGGTGACGCGGTTGATCCTCTCATGGTACATGCCCAGGTGGTATTTGACATCCCCAGAGCCCTAAAGGTCAAGGTGGAACATGATGAGCCCCACCCCATGCCAATCAGGTCGAGAGAGACGAAGACACTCAAGCCCACACTGGGCTGGGACATTACCTGGCTTCTGCCTCCTCTGAAATCTAGGCCGCCTCTGAAACCTCCCTCTCCTGGTCACACTGCCCTTCTCACCCTCCCAGGCTAGCCTAAAGCAGAAAGGCAGGCTCCTCCTGGGGCTTGGAGGCCCTGAGCCAGGTGCTCATAAGAGCCCCTCTGCATTATCAACTATCGTCCTCTCAGCCTGATTGACCATGGCGAGGGAAAGGATAAAAAATCACAAAGAAGGGCCAGTGGCAGTGACCACAGAGAATGAAGGGCAGCTCAGAACCAGGCCTCTAGGAAAACACCAGAGCTTCAGCTCACTCCCTCACCTTCCTCACCCCTTACCTCACTCCTCACACCAAAGTAATCAAAGCCACAGCAGTATTGAGATAAACAAGATACATCTTACAATCTGGGAGTAGGGAAGGCTTCCTTTCTATATGATATTCAAAATCCAGAAATCATCAGGCAGCTAAAAGGGAATAAATTTGTCATGGGTGGGAGAAGCAAATCCAGGCACAGGCTAGGGAGAAAACAATCAAGCTGAGGAAAATATTTACATGACAAGTGTAGGCAAAGGGCTGGTGTCCTCAAAATGCAAAGTGCTTTTACAAATCAATAAGATAAAACCCATGGGCTGCGAATATAGCTCAGTTGGTAGAGTGCTTGCCTCGCAGGTACAAGGCCCTGGGTTCAATCCCCCAGCATCAATCAATCCCAAAAAGCCCGATAGAAAGTGAGTGAACACCAGGACAGGGAATTTACAGAATGAAAAATATAAATGGTTCAAAAACATGTGAAAAGATACTCAATTGAGTTCATAACAAAGATACGTTTAAATGAAATCATTTTGGTCTTTATATTGGCAAAGACAGAAAGATTCAAGAGTGTATGTGAGGACGGGGCCACAGCAGGCACACATCGTGTTCTGCAAGCTCCCCAGAGGGTCATATGGTCCTACCCCCTTAGCTTTGGCCACTGCATTTCTCACACACCATATAACCAATGCTCTCACTTGCACGTGGGCAGGGACACTCATTACAGTGACCTAATGCCCTTAAGGGGACACCATAGCTCTAAGAAGCCTAGGGTCTCACACACATGCTGGTATGAAACAATGACAACCTGGTAAGTGAGAACAGAAAGTGCCAGTGGCATCACAGGCTGCTCCTGTGGCCTTTTCCAAATAAGGCTGTAATGGACTAACCGTGTCCGTGTCTGCATGGAACATTTCTGGAAGTACATACCTCAGAATAAACATAAGCACACACACAAAAATTGGCCACAGGAATGGGGTCTCACAGAGGAAACATTCTCATTGTGTAAAAAATTTTTTTAAGCAATGCTCCTATGTCTTTTGCAATTTATCTTTTAAAAAAAACTGCTCATATTTTTTTTTCAATCTAAAAATATAGTAGTTCTTTAAAAATTTATCCTCAGTGAGGTCTTACAGTGTACACACGCACACATACCACCACCGCTGCCACCATCATCATCTCTTCATTTCCTCACAACCATTAATGAGGTAGGTGCTTTTATCCCAGTTTTACAAAAGAAAAAAATGAAGCTTAGAGAGCTGAATGTGCTTGAGTAAAATGAACAGGACTTTGGAAATATCTGGGCTGGGAGCCAGCAGACGTGAATTCTGGATCCTATTCAGGTACAACGTACTCAGTGTCCTTGGGGCAGCCATTTAATGTGACTTATTTCAACAAACCAAGCACCTGTGGAACTGGATACTGGGGCTTTGGAGACAAGGTTCTTATCCTTGCCCTGGAGGGGAAAACAGATATGCAACTCGATATGCATATGTGTGTGCAGACACAGACAGATACACACACAGAGCAGGGTGAAGAAAGCCAGAGACCAGTACTAAGGGCAAATGAACGCAGAGGCTACAGAGGAGGGAGGGACAGGCTCCCTGCCCAGAAGACTAGGAGTGCCACCAAAAGGAGAAACAAGCAGGACTTTGAACAAGGCAGAGGGCAAAGGAAAGGGGGAATTCAAAGGGGACTAGCATGGCTAAGGCTGGGTGTGCAGCATTTACAATACACGTGCCAGCTAGGAGCAGGTGGGAGCAGGAAAGCATATCCTGGGCTGATTCATAGACACAGGAAGCCACCCAAGGCTCTCCTGGGCAAACAAACGAGTGGAGGGGCCCTTCCAGGCTGATGGACAGGACTTTGGGGACAGAGACATAGACACAAGCTGCAGTGAGCAAAGTCCTTGCATTTCTCTGGGACTCAGTTTTCCTAGCTAGAAACAGGAGGTTGGCCCAGATTATCAGAGGGCCCTCCCAGCTATCTTGACAGCACTTGTTCCCAAAAGCCTTGGGGATCAAATATTGCAGCAAATATTGCAGCCTCTCTTCCACTCTTCTCCATGTCAAGATCTCTCTCGCCTATAGGCTCCCAGCCCAGACCCTCCCAATCCTACCTCCTAAATACCAGGTCCTCTCAGGCACACAGTACCCAGGGCATACACCCACCTCATCTGCTGCCTCCAGCTTGGGGTCAAACTGGCAAAAGATCTGTTCCAGGTCCTTGCGGATCACATTGGCCAGCACATTCAACCTGCCCCTGAAACCAGAGGGGGCTTGGCTCTTACCTGACACCAAGGCCACTTACCCCCACTGGCCCAGCATCATCATTCTCCCCATACACCTGGGACGTACCAGAATCAGACGAGATGGGGGAACCCTCCCTAGTGGGGCCCAAGTAAGGACCAGACCTCTCATGTTGCCTCAATATACTAGGCAGCTGAGTGGTCCCAACCAGCCAGCTCCCTCCAGGCAGATACCCTGCACATCAGTGATTCAGGAGACCCTTGTGGGCAGGGAGCCACCTGGCCACTTGGCAGGTGCCCACTCATTCCTCCACCCCAAATCTGACCCAACCCAGAACCTTGGTACTGGCCTGCCCCAGCTAAATCTGCTAATGCCTCAGAGCTACTCACACATGGCCCTCTAGTCCAACCCAACAGCATCCTGGAGCAGGAAGGAGGCACTCAGATCAGCAGTTACCACTAGAAGACCTGTCCCAGTAGATGAGGTCTGGGGCAGCCAGGGACCAGGGATTCTCCAGCCCCGCCTGAACTTCTTATCAGGGACAATTAATTTAGGGGTGGGCACCAGCCTGATGGGGATACACAGGATGTATTTCCCTACCCAGAACCCCAGGCCCACAATGACCCCTGGCCTGACCCATAACCCCACATGGCCAGAGGAAGGGCATCCCTCCTCCAAGTCAGCTTCTCCCCTGTACAGTGGGGCTACCAGAGCCCTAAGGATATCTCTCAGCCCCTTTGGGCAGAGTCCTCCAGCACCAAGGTCCCCATCCCCATATGGAGGCCTGGCCTGGCTGAAAATAGCCCTTTTATTTCCAGAGTCCTCCTTAGATGAATGCCTGCCAAGCACCACCACACCAAGGTCTGAGCCACCCCTGCCCACCAGGTACCATTCTCTTCCACTGTTTTAACAACCTGAGAACTGAAGCCACATGTGCCCACACTACCTCAGGCTGCTGGGCCATCTATGTCTGACCTCTGATCAGACACTGGGCATTGGCAGGCCCCTCAGAGCAGAGAGACAGTGGCAGACAGATCCTCATTCTCCTGGCAGGCCAACCATGGGACAGGGACCCTCCATACCATGCATCCAGATGTCATGTCACTGGACAAGCCCAACCACAAGCAGCCTCCTGAATCACAGGAAAGTCTTGTCCTTGTCCCACAGACTCTTATCATACAAACCGCTGGTCAATAAGCTTTCCAAAGTTTCATCAAGGTCAAGGGAGAAATGCACCCAGCTTACAGCTGGGACAGATATCTTCAGCTCACCTCCAGAGATCTTCCTCCAGGAGATGCCAACACAGGGTCACCTACTCAGGCCCTGCCTTCGCCTTCTTGGGATGTGCCTCTCCACTGCTTGTCCACAGGAACCTCAAGAGGCATAATGCATACCTTTGCAAAATCCTGTCCCTCCCAAGGACTACAGCAACATGGTCAGAGGAAAGGGAGTCTCAGAACACCTGGCTAGCCCCTGGCCCCATGTGGCTTTTGCCAAGTATCTGGCTCTTCTTGGAATGAAGTCAGGCCTAGGGTCTCTGAGAAGCTACCAGGTTGATGTTCCTTACCCCAAGGCCCTATCAATACCCTCATTTCCATTTCATTCCTTCCAACTCAGTCTCCTGGGCCTAGAAAACTGGCAAGGCTAAAGATAGGAAAGAAGGCAGCCCTACCTGTGTGGCATCCCCAGGATGACGTTCTCGATCCCCATCTCACTAGATTTGTCAATGATAGTCTTGAGGGCAGGGATCATGACCTCACAGCCTTCCAGGCCAAACCGCTTCTCTGAGGACCACTTCCGAGCCAGGAAATCTTCAAACCTGCTTGATGGAAAGGAAAGGGGGAAGGATGGAGAGGGGCAGGACCCATGGGTGGGACCCATAGGGGCTTTTCACAAGCAATATGAGCTGGATGCCCAGGACAAAGAAAGAGCAAAGTCATCTCCTTACTATATAATCTAGGACCCACCCTGGATAGGACACCACTCCCACTCAGCAAGGAGCACAAGGTCAGGGCAAGCTGGGGGTCCTTCCAGTTCACCAAGGACTCCTGCCCATATTACTTACCAGATAACCACCTCTCTCCTCTTCACAAACTTCTCCAACAGACCATCCTTCACTTGCTCCCTGCCACTATCCTCCTGCCCACACTGCCAAGTACTCTCTCTCCGAGCCCTCAAAGACCTCCCCCCAGCAGAATTCAGAATCCAGCCCACATCTCACCTCTCAGAAAGTCCCTTGGCACCCAACACCTGGCCCAGGTGCTTCTCCAAGCCCCTGTTGCCACAGGAAGACCCAGATTCTGAGACCTCAATCAGGAAGCCACCTCCACACACCAGAAGGCACCACTATAATCACTCCACACTGGGGACAGCTTTCTGCTCAGACATTCTGACAGCCACATCTGGTTACTTCTGCCCTTGTTCAGTGTGTCCCCAGCTACCATGCTTTCCTGGAGTCCCATTCCTTCCCCCTCCCTGGCTCTTTCCTGGGCCAGCTCTTGGCCAACTAACCGAGCGCCCATTTCCAAAGGTCTGTCTAAGGGCCTCCCCACTGCCAGCAGGGGAGGCCAATCCAGTCCTGCCTTCCGTTGCCAAGCACCTCCTAGTTTCCTATGTAAGGCTTGAGAAGGCCCCTCCAGCTATACCAGGCTCTCCATCTGGGTGGTGCTAACCTCATGGAGCGCACAAGCCGGGCCAGAAGGGTTCGCTTCTCTTCACTGGAGAACTGCATCACACCGGGGGTCTCAAATTTCTGCCGAATCCACTGGCACTGCTCCACATCATTAATGAACATGAACTCCAGGCCGATGTGCTGGCAGTAGGTACTCTAGGGAGACCGGAAGGGTCTGTTTTGGAGGGTGGCAGGGATTGAACTCAAGCACTGAGCCACATCCCCAGCCGTATGTTGTATTTTATTTAGAGACAGAGTCTCACTGAGTTGCTTGGCATCTCGCTTTTGCTGAGGCTGGCTTTGAGCTCCTGCCTTAGCCTTCTGAGCCACTGAGATTACAGACGTGCACCACGGCACCTGGCCCAGGAAGGGTCTTTATGAGGAGCCAGGAAGAGCAACAATTACCCTGGCATCTGGAAAAGAAAAGGGAGAGAGGGCCCTCCCTCTTTTCTCAGATGCTCCAGAGAGCTCCATTGGGTACACATGCCTGGGCTCACCTCTAGGCGCCGGATGATCTCTCGCAAAGAGAGGGTGTTTTCAGAGCCTCCAATGAAGGTGGTTGTGGGAAGCTGGAACTCTTTATCCAGGTCAGCCTCCCGTAGGTCATAGAAGGCTGAGGAAGGAGCCCCAGGCAGCAGAGAGGAGGAAAAAGGGAGATCAGGCCCAGGGTGAAGGGTGGCATCCCCAGGCCTCCTCAGACCTCCTTCTAGGTCTAGCATGGAAGCTCCAAAACTAACTGTGGAGAGCAGGAGGTGAGAGTCAGAGCCCACCTGTTACCATGAGGATGGGCTTGGACAAGTCTCTCATGCATTCTGGGCAGTGTACCAGCTAGACAAAATGGGAACACATCCCTCTCAGGGACACTACACAGCAGATAGGTAAGAGTCAGGAGGAGCTAACTGGACCCACAGGCACAGTGGGCTCAGGCTGCCCTATAGGGCATAGGACCCCACCCCTACCCCCACTGGGCCACAAGCACCAGCTTTATCAGTCATTGCCCGGGCAATAGGGAAGGGTTGCAACTCTCACCCAACTTATCAATAGTTGTGATCAAGTCGGAGGGCACAAATGAGTCCAAGTCTGCATCCAGAATGCCCAGGGGATCCAGCTGGGCCACGTGATGGCCCCGGATCTGGGAAGAGAGGAAAAAAGCAATGCCAGGCTGGGTCTCAGCAAAGCAGACTTGCACCTAGAGTGATGCTCAGAGCCTCTCACTTCCAGCTTCAGAATTTCAAGTTTCCACAAATCTCACAGGTTTCATAGGGCTATTGCCTATGAGACCTCATCATCAGCCACCAAAGTGGTAGTAGCTCACCTGTTTAAAGGTACAACATACACCTAGGAAAAGATCTAAACATAAAGGTGTACACTGTAGTACTTATTAGTAACTGTGAAATTCTAAAGATGTCTATATCAACAGGTGTCTAGCATATGGATAAAGGATATCCACACAGGGGAGTACTATAGAGCTGTTAAAAGGAATGAGAAAAATCCCCATCTGCTCCTATGAGTTAGTCTCCAAAAATACTGTTATTTTAAGAAAAATAAATTCTATAAATGTGTATGGTGAATCATTCATTATCTAAGAAAGAGGACATACCAGTAAATATATGCATTTGTGTATATACACATAAATATTTGCATTAGAAGAATAAAATCATAAAATAAGACAATCATAAAATATGAAAAATTATTATTTATAGGGATAAAACAAAATGGGAAAGAGGACTAGAAGCCAAACTTTTAGGAATAAATCTTGCTTTGAAGATTTGACTTTGGAAGCTTATACATTGTTACAAAACAAAATTCAGCTTTAAAAACTGAAAGCAAAATGAAACAAATGAATAAATATGTCCACTTAGTAGCACAAAAACACAGAGAAGAACTATTCTAATTAGCTAATGGAATATTCCCTGAAGACAAACCGAACTACAGGGGGAAAAGTCATAAACTTCTTTCTATTACCAACCAGTAGTAACAGAGATAGAATTATTATTCTAAGGCTGCTGCATGAGGGTTGCAGGAAAATCAAATAAGCCATTGTGCTGGCATCTTTGAGAACATCTATTTTTGGCATCTTTGAAAGGAGATGGTGCCATAAGATTGATGAGGTCAAGAACAAATCCTGAGTCCTGCATCTGAAGTATGTAGTCACATCAATATAAATTTACAACATTTTTTCTTTCTAAAAAAAAAACCCAAAAAACAAAAACCATTTCCTGACTCTGACTACTGAAATCACCAAACCAATTCCAGTGAACATTCTAAACTCCCCAGAGATTTGGATGATTCTAGGGCTGGACAGAAATGTACAATATGAACTTTGGCATCTTGTTCTACCAGACAGCAAAGGTGTGCTAAACATGTTAGGGGGGGAATCAAGAAACATGAGCGACAATATGTATAATATCTGCAACTAATTGAAACTCATCAAATATATTTAAATTTGTGCATTCATGTGATACCAAAAAAAAAAAAAAAAGGAAAAGATTTCATTGGTCTTTGAAGGATGTAATTTTCATATTTTTGAAAATCAGTCAATAAAAGGAAAAACAAACATTGATCCTGCCTGGGTTTTTTTTTGGGGGGGGGGTGCGGTGGGTACTGAGAATAGAACTCAGGAACATTTTACCACCGAACTACATCCCCAGCCCATTTTATGTCTTGAGACAGAGTCTCACTAAGTTGTTTAGGGCCTCTTTAAGTTGCTGAGGCTTGCTTTGAACTTGCGATCCTCCTGCATCAGCCTCTCAAGTTGTCGGGATTACAGGAGTGTGACACTACGCCCGGCCCTGCCTTTAGATAATATGTATCTCCCAATAAACCAAGTGGACAAAGGGATCTTCTCCTGATAGAGTATTTCAGGTAATAAACAAGGAAAAATGGAATGAGAACAAATATTCATTTATGCAGCTCCTAATGAATTAATGGACCTAAGTAGTTATTATGCATGGCTGTTCACTGTTGAAGAAGTGTAAGGCCACAGCCCTTCTGGTGGGAGCTCACCCATGTCAGGCACAAGAGTCTGGGGCCAGCAGTAACCCTGTTTCTCCACCTTAGATAGACTTTTACCAGCAAACACAGTAACAATGTCTGAATCCAGGGATTTCAGTAGTTGGTCTTGGCTCATTAAAAAGCAAAGCACAGATGAAAAGATAACTGTACTAGAATATATGGCCCTCAAGCAGCATTCTGGAGGGTACCATATTTAATATACAGTTTAGCATTCCTTGTGCTTCATTGTCAAAGTCAGTTGTTAGATAACTTTCTGCTTCTTTCAGCCAGCCAAGGAAACACAATGTGTTAAGCATCCCTTATCTGAAATGTTTGGGACCAGAAGTATTTGGGATTTTAGGGATTTTTTTTTTAAATTTGGAATATTTACAGATATGTGAGATATTCTGGGGACAAGACCCATGTCTAAACATAAAATTAATTTATGTTTCAAATAAACACGACTTTAAAATGATTTTGTACAACACTGTTAGTGTCTATGTTTTGACAGATCCATCACATGAGGTCAGATGTGGAATTTTCCTCTTGTGATGTCATGTTGATGCCCAGTTTCAGATTTTGGAGCATTTGGATTCCTTAGATTAGGGATGTTCAACCAGTACAAGTAGTTGCTGTTTACTTGAGGGTGGACCACAGTCAATGAGTCCTCAGCCCAATGAGGGAGCCCAACCCTGTTCACTTTCCTTTCCATCCAGGACAATTGGTGCACAGGGAAATCGCTTCCATCTCATACAGGGCTCTTCATTCAGAGCAATCATTTCCATTTGTTAATGCACCTTTGCTTCCAAGCCCTTGCAGCAGCTTGCTGCTCCCTCCCATGGAGTCAGCCCAGAGCTCCAGGATCCCCTAGCGTCACCCTCTGCACATCAAGTTTTCCTTACGAAATACCTTCTGCCACCAGTTCCCAGAGAGATCTCCAGCAATTACACTTGTTATAGCATGAATGCCCAGAAGAGCATCCAATTAGTCCCGTTCAGTCAATACCAAGATTATAGACTACTAGGACTCTCTGACAGAGGATCCCAGCCTGAGGAAGCCAAGGTTTCCAGAATGTGCAGCTGGTGGGGAAAAGCTATTGACTGAACTATTCATTCATTCCACAAATGCTAATGAAGCACCTGTTGTATATCAGTCCCTGTCCTCTTGGAATACCCAGTCCTGAAGAGAAAACAGACATTAACTATGGTTAATCCACTTACCTCTCATTCAAGTGAGTGGAATTGATTACTTACTAAGTATTCCTCTAGGTACTGAGAGCCTGGTGTGTGAAAGACAGACAACATTCCAGAAGACAGACAACGACCCACCAAATAAAGTATGCACAAAAATAACAGGGAGAGTGGTTAAGTGCTATGAATGCAATGTGACAGTGACTAGCCAGAGCAGCAGGTGGCACTTTGTAGCAAACTTCGAGAAGGGCTCTCTGAGAAGGTACCGGAGCCAAGTGAGATCCCTTCCCTCAGCACCTGGCTATATCCCAGGAGCCAGTATACCCTCCTTCCTATGTCTTGGCTGTCCTTACCTGGTAGGCCCGGATCAGGGACTGCACAGCCAGGTGGTCTTCTACCAGTTTGCTGGTCTTGGTCCGGCTAGAGACTGTGGGCCTGCTCTCAGGGATGACAGATGGGAGCTGTGGCTGAGCAGAGCCAGATGAGGCTTCCTCACTGGCTTTCCGGAAGAAGCTGTCCCAGGACTGGGCAGGGCAAAAGCAAGAACACAGCCATATCAGGGCCTGGGAGGACTCAGAGGTGACCCAGGTGGGGACAGTATCCTTAGGGACCACAGCTCTCAGGGCCTTCTCAGGGCCTTGCTTCAAGGACCCCTCTCAACCAGCCTAGGCCCCCTCACCCAGAGCCCAATTCTTCTCAGAACTTGGCTTAATGTGGTGGGGGCAGGGGAGGTTATAAGTTGTGGCTCAGGGGCTTCAGTTGTGACAGCAGCTTCTACCCTCGAGAAAACATGCCCTCACACTGTTTACAGGAGATCTTTCTGAAAGGCAGTGTAGCAAGTAGACACTCTACACGTTCATGGCTCTTTTTTTGAGCTGGCAATTCTGCTGTTAGCAATTTACTCCACAGGTGTTGCACAAGCATGCCTAGGTGTACACATAAGGATGTTCCCTGCAGGGCTGTTTATAGAAATGACAACACAGAAACAACCTAAATGACTATCAACAGAAAAATGGCTAAACAAATGAATGTACGTTTAGAATCTGGAAGATAAGGCAGTATTAAAAAATAATAAGGTTCATTCATTATTGTGAATGTAGAATATCACCAAGATACGCTGGAAAGAAAACAAAGCAGAAGAGGATGTGTAGCTTGCTACTCTGTGTAGAAGTGAAACCAGATGTACATATACACAGGCACTTCTGTCAGTTTTCCAGGAGAACATGTAAAATTGTTTTCCTCTGCCCACTTCCAAACAATGCCAGTAGCACAATCAACTGGAACAACTTCTGTGGAAAGCAATTTAGCAGTACTCAACAAAATTACACATACACACCCAGATTATCTTGGACCCAACCTTTCCACTTTGGGAAATCTTTTCTACAGATAGCTGTACACATATAAGACTATGCACCACAGCACTGTTTATGACAACCAGAGACCAGAAGTGAACCAGATATCTGATACTGGGGACAGGGATGGCATACCCACACAAGAGAATGCTACGCAGCTAGAAAAAAGAACATGAAGGCTGTTCAAATACTGATATTTGAACACTATAGAAGGATTTGGAGACAGATTGCCAAATGAAAAAAGCAAGAGGCAAAATAGCATTTTTATGTGCTACTTCTGTGTAAAAGGGGGGCAAAATCCAATTATGTTTGCAATAAGTTTATGTAAAGAAAGTTGAGGAAATGGGGTGAGAGGGATCTGATCAACTAGGGGTGGATTGGGAGGGTGTTGTTGGGGCTTTTCATGCTGTTTGGGTCTAGATCAAGTGCCTGTTCATTTTCCTTTCAGGAGTGTGAGTGAAGGGGAGAGAAGGCAAGTTCACTTTCACCCTGCTATCTGATTGACTTTTTTTAACCATCAACAGGTATTTGTTTTATTAGATCATGCATTCATAAACATTTATTGCCCTAATTCCACATGAGAGGGTATCTGGAGATAGTACAACATAATGGTGGGGCAGTGAACGTCTCAGGTGTAGCTGAACAGACACTATTAGGACCCCTCGAGTAAGATCTTTTTCCCCCATCTGGTTTATCAGCAGAAAAGCATGAAGTTGTCCTCCTCTACATGAAGACAGGCCCTTTAACAAACAGGGACAGTTGAGGACCTACCTGAGAGGCAAAGAAACCCATCCAAGATCACACAGCAAACAGACTGCTTCTCTCTGTTATGCCCACCACAACAAGCCCCAGAGAATTCCCTCCCACACAGAAGGCAAGGTGGGGGTGCCAACCTTGTGAACACTCTGCGGGTTTTCCAACCAGGCGAAGTACATCTCCTCCATGTAACTGGAGCCACCTCCACCTCTGCTTCCAGGGAAGGTGGCTGGTGACCCAGAAGACCTGCCACGCCAGTTGTACACTGAGATGTCCCGTGAAGCCAGGAACCTCATGGCCTGTGCCCCGAGCAGGGATGGCAGCAGCCTTAGCTGACTCATTCTGGATACAGATGATGAAGGAGAGGTAAAAACCACAGGACCAAGATGAGATAAAGCTTTGAAAACCATGTACTCACTCACCAGCACCTGTCAGTCCTATTGGGGCAGCAGGGACTGGGTGGAGGGCTGGTCCAGGCCATAAGACTGGTCCACTCACAGGCCAGGGCTCCCTGTACATTAGCAAGTCCTGTTCAGTGTCCAGGCAATGGTTGGGCTAGGGCAGAGGAGGAGCTGGGATGGGATGAGGAGGACCCAGCAGGGCTGGGGCTTAGGGATGCTCAGCGTCTCTCTCTCTCTCTTTTTTTTGATACTAGAGATTGAACTCAGGGGCACAGGACCTGTGAGTGGTGAGACAATCTTCCAACTCCCCTGGGTTAACTGTCTAGCAGGAAGGCCCAACTCAGTAAACCCCATCAAGAGATGCTGAGCAAGCTGGGCGTGGTGGCACTTGCCTGTAATCCCAGCACTTTGGGAGGCTGAGACAGGAGGATCATGAGTTCAAAGCCAGCCTCAGCAATGGCGAGGCACTAAGCAACTCAGTGAGACCCTGTCTCTATGTAAAACAGAAAATAGGGCGAGGATGTGGCTCAGTGGCCGAGTGCCCCTGAGTTCAATCTCTAGTATCAAAAAAAAGAGAGAGAGAGAGACGCTGAGCATCCCTAAGCCCCAGCCCTGCTGGGTCCTCCTCATCCCATCCCAGCTCCTCCTCTGCCCTAGCCCAACCATTGCCTGGACACTGAACAGGACTTGCTAATGTACAGGGAGCCCTGGCCTATGAGTGGTGTGCAGGACAGAACTACCCCACCAGGGGCCACACTGGGGCGGGGGGAAGACTACTGCCCCTTCCAAGGCTCAGCAACCCAGAAAACATGTATTCTGAGGCATAACTGGCTCCCAGGTCCTGCCTATGCTGGGCCCTGAACCAATGTCCCTGGCAAGCTATGCTCTACTACCAGGTCACCTCCCACCTCTCTGCAAACTCACGTGAGCCAGAGGAGAGTGTCTCATCAATCAAGGAAGGGTGAATTCTTCAGGGTAATCGGCAGCAAGTCTGAACGGTGGAAAATTAAAAACTCAAAAATACTGAGGGAGTTTAATAGGACTCTAAGCTCCAAGTACCTCAAGTTTCCCTCCCACATGCTCAGCTCCCAAAGTTTTGGGCTGTGTGCCCAGCACCATCAGCCAGTGTGGCCAGGCCCTACAGTGAGGGCCACCTGGGGCTGGCCCTCCCTAGAGCAGCATATCTCCAAGGGCTGGGCACTGGCTCCAGGGTCACAACCCCTGCTCTGCCTGGCAAATGTGGGGCTGCACCAGCCCAACCTGCAACCAGGCCCAGGAGCTCGTGGTCTAGAGCATCACAAGACCCCAAACAACTAGGAAACTTTATTGTCCCTATTCCACACACAGCAAAGGAAACTAGGCACCAAGACCATCCATTCTGAAAATTTAAAACAGAGCACACTGTTAGGAAGCACTGATCCTGGAACAGTCACTGTATTCACTTGCTCCTTTCTTTTTTTTTTTTTTTTTAATTAATTATTTATTTATTTATTTTTAGTTGTAGGTGGACAGAATATCTTTATTTTATTTTTATGTGGTGCTGAGGATCGAACCCAGTGCCTCACGCGTGCTAGGGGAGCACGCTACCACTGCGCCACAATCCCAGCCCCTCACTTGCTCCTTTCAATATGCCACTGTGGGCCCCTGTCAGCCCCACTTTATAAACAGGAAAACTGAGGCAGAAGAGTCTATGCTGGTGACAGGGCCTGTGCCTTCCCTAACTGTAGAATCAAGATGTCATCCCAGATTTCTCTTATGAGCAATGCACTTTCCACAGGCTGAAGCTGCTTCTGCTGACAGCCCCCGCCCTGGCCCCACCCCCACAGGGAATGGGACAACGAGGGCCAGAATGGAACAAAGCCTGGCTGTGTCCTGCCAGTGTGGGAACACTGAGTTTTACAAACACTGAACACTGGGACAGCTGCTGGATGCTGCTGTGGCCTTCACCCAATTCAGCAGGCAGGGAGCCAGCACACCACTTCAGCTCCTACCCCAGCAAGGCTTGCAGACCCAGGAGCCCTAGAGCATTCAATATCTACAGCCAGAGTCCCAGCTAACCTTGCTAGGTCCTACTCACCCAGGATAAGGCAGTAGCAAGGAGCTGAGAGTCAGACACCCTGTGCAGGTCCCTGACAACTAGCAGACAGAGTTACGTGGGGGCGGCTCCTGGGGTTGTTCCCTCCCAGACAATGTCATCCAGTATTACCAACCCAATCTCAGAAACACAACTGCAGACAACCCTACCACTAAGGCTACCCCACACACAAGGTCCTGTCCAGGTGCCTAGGTGAGAGTTGCTTCCTAAGGTACCCCTTGTAAAGATCAGTTAACAGAAGACAGAAGAGGGGTTCTTCCCAAGACTTCAAACCTAGGAAGCAGCAGAAACTGCATTCTCTTGGCTCCCTCTTTATGCTCTGAGAATTGGATGGGCTTTGCTCAGGAATAAACCTCAACTCCAGCTTGTCGGACCCAAGAGAAAGCAGGTATGGAGTGGGGTGTTTCTTTGCCAGAGAGTAAGGGCCTAAGATAAAGCCCAAAAATGGGAAAAGGTGGTTGTGTAAGGATGGACTGCACAGTAGGGCTTGGGCTCCTTGGGGGAATTGAGACCACAAGAGGGTGTAGAGTGGGGCCCTCTGTGAATGCCTATGGTTGCAGCTGGGATCTCAAGGTTACCCGCCCTTCCTCTCCATCTCCCTGAGGGTGGGAAAGACTGCCAAGCTGTCTGCGTTCTTGTTCTCAGGTCAGTTCAGCCTCTAGGAACTGAGACCGCAGTTAAAACCATCTATAAGGACCCTACCGCAATAGGCCCTGGGACTTCAAACTCCCAGCATGTTCCAGTAGGCGCACAACGCTGGACCCTCCCCAACCTTAGTGTGACCCTTGGCTATCCTGGCCCCATGGGAGGGCACTGAGCAGCAAGCCCCTCCCCAGGTCATGAAAGGTAAGGTAGGCAATCTGTAGCCTTTGGACCCAGGAGCCCGGCGCCGATGCCCGAAACCCCACTGTTAGCGCGTAGCTCCTTCACGCGAAATTTTGTACTCGCCAGATCAAACGCGCGCAAAAGGTTGGGGGTCCTCCAGGAGGCCGAGGTCAGCCAAGGGCGGAGACAAGGTCACGTTCTCTTTCTCCTTGCCTCCACCCGACCCCCCACCCCCAACCCGGCAGGGCCCCGCTCAGGACAGCCAGCAGCGACTCCCCAGGACCAGGGAGACTGAAGCTGAAGCGCCGGTCTCCCACACAGCACCAGAGGCGGCGCAGGGACCAGGAAGGGGACACGCAGCAGCGCTCACCGAGTGGGCGGGGGTCGGCGCTGCAGCGCTGTCCGGAGGCTGCGGGTCAAGGGGCCGTGCGGAGGGGGTGCAAGGCGCGCAGTGTCAATTACCTGGGTCACGTGACGCGGCCGCCCGCGAGTGCGCGCCCCAGAGACTTCGCGCGTCGTGACGTCTCCACTGACGCCCCGCCCCATCCCTGCCCTGCGGCTAGCGCTGTCCGCGGTGCTGACTGCCCAGCTCCGAGGCCACCTGTGGCTAGCCGAGTGAAGATCACCCAGACTGCAGAACTCAGCGAAGGCTCATAATGGCTGCGTGACCCGAGTCACTGCTGAGCCCCTCCAGCTCAGTACTGTGGTCTAAATCTAAGGAGAAATGTACAAGAAAATAAGCAACCGTTTGTGTTTAAGGGAAGATAGTTTCCGTTTTATAGCCTGTAAAATGGGTATACTGAAAGTTCCACTGCCTTAAGAATGTTTTTAAGAAAGGATAAATAATGCGTGAAAAGTGCATATCCCAAAGTCCGGTGTACACTTTACCCATCCATTCTCCCACTGATGGTGACTTAGGCTACTCTCCCTGCCCCATTGGAGCAGTGATGCAATAAACATCGTACACATTCCCTTAGGATCCTACGTGAGAATTTCCCTGCAATATATTCATTCCAGATAGTTGACTACAAAAGCCCTCTCTCTATATATAACTAGGAGCTGAATAATTGAGTTGCTGGGTCATGCTTGACTTGATTTGATAGAGTCAGATTTCTTCTGGAGTCTATATTCCTCTAACAGTGTAAAAGTATTTTTAAGTCCTCTTATCTCAGATTTTGGCTTTCTATTTTTTTGCCAGAAGACAGATGCAATATCCTATTATGGTTTTAATCTGCATTTCTCGATTATTAGTGATTTTCATCTCATATTTTTTGTTTTGGGATTTCCTGTGGTACTTTTTATCAATTTTTCTGTTGGGATTTGTTCTCACTTGTATGCAGGAGTTCTCGTACAGGAGCTTAATGCCCCAGTGGTTGAAACCACCGTCGGCTCTCCCCTGAAATACTGCAATAACCCCCTAATGGCCTCCCTACTTCCATGCTTTGCACCCCTGAATTCTAATCTCATCTCAGCAGCCAGATTTACCCTTGCAAAACATCCATTCAAATCATATCACTCCTCTGCTCAAAGCCCTCAAATAGCTTTCCATTTCACTCAAACTAAAAACTACAATCCTTTTATCTGCTTTCAAGGCCCATATTCTTATCTCAAATACTTCAGGCATGCTACCACACTTAGCGAAGAAAATGGAAAACAAAAACAAATACATAATGTAAAATTATTTGTGCTAATTAAAGGTGCATGCCCACTGAACTTCAATATGCATTTCACAAGAATATATTCAAATATCAACCATATTAATATGGTTGACAAGGGTGAAGGAAGATACAGATATAATTAATCTATTGCTCAAACCAATGCTGATAAAATGCCAAGAACAGATTAATATAATTAACTCTACCCTTTATACCTGAGGTCCCCTAAAAGTTGTTTATTTAGACATATTTGGAGATTGATATTCCAAGAACCACACCTTTTTCATTTATTATTATATTTTTATCATCTATAACAAGCACAGTTTATAGCATTTTAAAGTAAATATTTGTTGAATGGATTAATGAGTAAATGGACAAAACTTGGGTCCTAAAGGACAAGCAGGACTTTGTCTGGTAGGTCTGGGGATATAGATCAGTGGTAGAGCACACACACAGCATTTTGAGGCTCTGGAATCAATACCCATCACCAAAAAGAAATTGTTGTAGAAAGGTAGGGTTCATTGGGAACTCTTTAATTACAAGCACCTAAAATGACCCAACTTTCTAAAGTTAAAAAAAGAGTTGATATGAAAGTTGTTTACAAGCCAATTCACACAATCAGAAGAAAGTTAAAGAAGCAGTCTCAGGGAGCTGAGCTGAGTCAGACAGGAGCTCTCTCTTTAAGGCTTAAAATATTCAAAATTCAAATTCCAGGGGCTGGGGCTGTAGCTCAGTGGTAGAGCGCTTGCCTAGCATGTGTGAGGCACTGGGTTAGATCCTCAGCACCGCATATAAATAATAAATGAATAAAATAAAGATCCATCAACAACTAAAAAAAAAAATTTAAAATAAAAATTCAAATTCCAGGACCAGAGAAGCTAAATGATCTGGCTAGGCTAGAAGTTAGGGAGAAGGGACCTTGAGTCACCTATCTGAACCACACAAGGATTGAAAAGCAGATGGTTCATGACTTCTGGGTACCATAAGAAATGGGAGTGGATGCTAAAAAAGAAAAATCAGCATGTGTCCTGAAGACCTCCAGCAAGAGAAAGAGGCATAGGCACTAGCAGAGCTCTGTAAACAGCTAGTTGAAAAGGGACATTCCAGGATGTCTGAAGGGGTGGTGGCATGGGCAGTGGCATTAGACTGTGTATACCCCTTAAGGGGTTTGGACTTGTTGAAGCTGAAAAATGATGCCCCAAAGCAAAGGCCTCAGAAGCAGTGTTTCTTGTTTCTCTCTGACCTTGTCCTGCCCTCCTATCTCCTGCTTTCACTCTTACCCCAGGCAAGCCACAGAAACTAGAATTCCTCTTCTCCAAGGCAGGTCATATAAACCAGAAAACCTTCCCAAAGCCAGCCATAAAATCCAAAACTATTGATCTAACTTTCCCTTTTCTGTCTAGAAGCTGGCCATAAAGAAACTAAGGCCCTCGTCCCAGAGATTCCATCCTATACCTGGGAGGAATAAATGCTACATTGGAGGGGCCAAGAAGAAGCTAAGAAGAGAGTCTTTTCTGGGTTTCCCCATTCAGTCTATTTTCATTAGCTCGTATGCTTTTTGTCTGATCATATGTCTTTATGACTGTCAATGCTTCATAGAAGCTAAGCATAAAAATGGGCAGTTCACCCTGGATCTTTAAGTCTTCAATCTGAAGGCTCCCATGTCATGTAAAACTATAATAAAAAATGTTAATGTTTTTGTTGTAGGGTATCAGCAATAGACAATAAAGGGGAGCCCCCTTTTTCTTCCCTACAGATTCCATCCAGCAGGCCACAGACACAGCAATGTTTTAAGCTGTGAATAGCATGGTTAAACTTGCCTGCTACCCGGCTTTCTCTTCAACTGGAGGTAAAATGGAGTGGTAAAAGGTGAGAATGAAAATTATCCAGGTGAGAGGTAATGATGCATTGGCAGTAGAGATGGAGTAAAGGGACAGAATATGGGCTGGGGTTGTGGCTCAGTGGTAGAGCACTTGCCTCCCATGCGTGAGGCACTGGGTTCTATCCTCAGCACCACATAAAAATAAATAAAGATATTGTGTCCACCTACAACTAAAAAATATATTTAAAAAAGGGACAGAATAGAGACAAGTTTGGGAGTCAGCTCTACAGGTTTAGTGGTTGACTAGGTATGAATGGTGGGGCAATGGTGACTCACAAATTTCTGGTTTTAGTGACTAAGGGTACGATGGAACTTCAGTGAAATGGAAAACAGGAAATCATGCAGGCTTGGAGGGACAGGAGGAAAGTTGAGAAGTCAGATTCACTAATGAATCACTTAAAGATGCAGAGTGACACAGAGCAGCGAGCAGTAACAATGCCTGAACAAATCAGAAGACTTCAGAACCTCCCATTGGCTCACGACTGTCTTGAGTCATGAAAGGAAATATGGAGAAGATGCAGGGAAAGAAAGAGACTCACATTTGGAAGGCAGCTGAGTCACTCACTGAAGCGGATGGGCAGGGCAGCCCAGGACAGAAGCCACTGCCTTCCAGCTTAATTGAGGCTCTGCTAATTACATTGATTAAAGCAAACATTTAGGGTAATAAAGGCTCTCACGAGGTGGCTGCCATTCTTAGAAGCCTGAGAAGACTTGAGGCAGTGGCCAGGGATTCTGAAATGATCTTTAGAGGAGGACACCTTTCTTTCCTTCCTTGAGTGTGATGGGGGAGGGACATGCAAGTATTTTTTTGTTCTGGTTGTACAGAATTTCAGTAACACAGAAAGACAAAGAGCAAAATGTGAAAATTTCTTCCACTTTCCCCAATCTTGCCTTTATTCTCCTTCAAAGATAACTCCTAGCTAGATTGGTGAATATCTTTTCAAAGCTTTTTATATATTTCTATACATGTACAAATATACATTTATAAAAACATAAAGCAGATCACATTAGAATATAGTTCTGCAATTAGCTTTTATTTGTCTTGTCTTAAAGATCTTTATTTTACTCTAAGTATATGTAGGACTATCCGTTCTTTTTAATAGGATGTTCTATACATGGTAGGACTATATGATGACTGTATTTTACTTCTCTCATTGGACATTTACAGCATAAAAAAATAGAAAGGGGTGCTGCAGATGTAGCTCAGTGGTAGAACACTTGCCTAGCATGTGTAAAGCCTTGGGTTCACAAGTGATCCCTAGCACCACACTGAGAAAGTCTTCTTCCATATGGTCATTTGAGCCAGGCATGGTGGTGCATGCCTGTAATCCCAGGGGCTTGTAAAGCTGAGGCAGCAGGATTGCAAGTTCAAAGCCAGCCTCAGTAATTTAGTGAGACCCTAAGCTAATTATCAAGACCCTGTATCAAAATAAAAAATTAAAACTCAAAGAGCTGGAGATGTGGATCCATGGTTAAGCACCCCTGGGTTCAATCCCTGGCATAAAAAATATATATATACACACACACGTACACACATATGTGTACACACATACATATATATTTAATGTTTTAAAAATATATATTTACCAAATGAATGTATATATAAAATTCATATATATGAATTCATATATATGAATATATATACTATATATAGTATATGAATATAATTCATATATATATTCATATATATATACTATATATATGAATATATAGTATATGAATATATATATACTATATATAGTATATGAATATAATTCATATACTATACATGAATGTATATATTCATATATATGAATTCATATATATGAATATATACATTCATTTGGTAAATAGCTAGAAGAAATTTAAAACTGGGCTAAAAATATACATATTTAGAATTTAATATGTACAGTTTTCAGTAAGATCATTCCAATTTATGTTTTACTCTCAGTGTTTTTGAGAGTAAAACATTTAGTTTTCTCGGTTATATCATTGGCAAGACAATAATAACAATTATTATTGGTTTTTGTTGTTGTTTTGGTACCAGGGATTGAACCCTTGTGTGCTTTACCACTGATCCATATCCCCAGTCCAGCCTTTTTAAAAATAATTTTTACTTAGAGACAGCATCTCGCTAAGTTGCTGAGACTGTATTTCACTTGTGATTCTCCTGCCTCAGTCTCCTGAGTTTCTGAGATTACAGGCAAGCACCACTGTGCCCAGCTATCAGTCTTTTTAATTTGTGCCAATCTTAGAGGTAAAAAAATCTCCTTTTCTCTAGTTTGCAACTGATAAAATTGAGAATATTATTTGTATGTTATTTTGTATTGTTTTTCTGCAAATTGCTTACTGATAGTGTTTACCCATTTTTCTATAGGGCTATTTACATTTCTCTTGTGGATTCATATAAACTGTCTATGTGTTTTTGATAAGAATAACTGTTATATATCTTGCAAACATTTCTCCCAGTCTTTGTCTTTAACTTTGTTTATGGACACTTTGGCCATATAGTAATTTATACTTGTTAAGGCCTAAATTGTGTCCCTTCCCCAAATTTCATAGGTTGAAGTCCTACCCCCGTTCCCAGTACTTCAGAATGTAACTATATTCAGAGATCATATCTTTAAAAATAAAATTAAGTTAAAGTGAGGGCTTTGGAGCAGCCCTAATCCGATATAACTGTGTCCCTACAAGAAGAGGAAATTTGGACAGAGACACACACAAAGGAAAGACTATGTGAGACATAGGGAGAAAAGGGTCATCTGCAAACCAAGGACAGAGATCTCAGAGGAAACAACTCTATAGACATCTTGATCTCAGACTTCTAAACTGTGCAAAAATACATTTCTGTTGGAGTTACCTTGTCTGTGGAATTTTATTACAGCAGTCTGAGCAGAAAGTACAATGAGGCATGATGCTCTTGTCAAGGTTCCATTCCTCAACCTGAAAACCACTTAGGATTCCAGGTTTCCCCCTCAATTCCAGCTTCTTCTTTCTATTGGGTTATAGGGTCTACATGGGGGTTCCTTTCCAGGAGGGGTAGGGATGACACTTTTTAAAATATTTTTTTTAGTTGCAGATGGACACAACATCTTTATTTTATTTATTTATTTTTATATGGTGCTGAGGATCGAACCCAGTGCCTCACACTTGCTAGGCAAGTGCTCCACCACTGAGCCACAATCCCAGCCCCGTCACTTTTTTTTTTAAATCTCATGGAAATCTATCCACTAAAGCCTGCTTATATGTAAATTTCTTTTGTTCTTTTCTTCCACCATCTCATTATATTATTATTTTGAAGAGAGGTGTCAAAAGGACAGATCACCACCCAGAGGCAAGTAATGTAAACGCCGTCCTTGGGAAGATTTCATCCTCACTTTTAAAAATGTATCTTTTACATGCAGAGTTGAAATGTTACCTTATTAACAGGATAGCTTAAGCCATTTCCCATTTTATTAAATATTATAACCCTGATTTTAATCATTACAAGCATATAAATTACATTAATATGCCCTCCCATATGATTTTTTTTTTTTAATTACATGAACCATTCTATGGTCTCTGATCAGATGTCGCACCATGTTTGCTTTGTTACCACTGCGAGTATTGTTCCTACCAGGGTGCCAGGATATGTGCTAAGCACTGTACAGGTGTCATCTCACTTAATTGTTGTCATATTTAAAGATGAGGGAACTGACACTTTCAAAGATCACTTATAGAGTGACTCTGTGAATCAATGAAGAAATATGAGTTGAACTCTGACGCTTCCAGCTCTAGTCCCAATATCCATTGATGGAGCTAGAGGTGAGTGTCTTAGTATCCATCTAGGCTCTGAATAAAGAATGCAGCAAGATGCAAACGTAGAACATTTCCATGACTATGATAATCCCTCATGTTGCCCATTTATAGCCTCATTCACCTACTTCCTTCCCCCTCACACTCTCTGAAACCCCTGCCAAACATTCAACAATTCTCCATTTCTATAATTCAGTCATCCAAGAGTGTTATATATAAAACTGGATGTGGTGGCTCATGCCTATAATCCCAGCTACTCAGGAAACTGAGGCAGGAAGATCAAGAGTTCCAGTCCAGTCTAGGAAACTTAGTAAGACCCTGTCTCAACATTTTTTTTTAAACTGGGGGAGTAATAAAAGAGGAGGCTGAGAATGTAGCACAGTGATAGAGCACTTGCCTAGCATGTGTGAGGCCCTGGGTTCAATCCCCATTACTGCAAAAAAGAAAAGTTATATATACAATTTCTCTGGATATTCATCCAGGTTGTGGTATGTATTAGTTGTGCATCTCTTTTTTATTGCTGATAAATATTCATGGTATGGAGGTACCACTGTTTAACCATTCACCCACTGGAGGACATCTGGATTGTTTCCAGGTTGTGGCTATTACAAATAAGCCTGTTACGAACATTCATGTACAGATTTTTATGTGAACATAAATCTTCATTTCTCTGGAATAAATGCATACATCATAAATTGCTAGGTTACATGGCAGTTGTATGTTTAATTTTTTAAAGAAACTGCCTAACTCCTTTGCAGAGTGTCTGTATCATTTTACATTCTCACCAACAATGTACCGGTGATCCAGTTTCTCCTCATCCTTGCCAGTATTTGATGTGTTATCCATTTATCCATTCTGATAGGTAGTGATATATCACTGTGGGTGGGGGTGTTGTTTGTTTTGTTTGGATCCAGGGACTTGCTACCACTGAACTATATTCCTAGCCCTTTTTATTTTTTATTTCAAGACAAGGTCTCACTAAGCTGCCCAGGCTGGGCTGGAATTTGTGATCCTCCTGCCTCAGCTTCCTGAGTCCCTGAGATTATAGGCCCGTGCCACTGCACCAAGCTCACTGTGGCTTTAATTTGCATTTACCTGATAGCTAATGAGCATCTTTTCATGTGCTGGTTTTTCATCTGTATATATTTTTCATAGAAATGTCTTTTCATGTCTTTTAGTCCTTTTCTTATTGGATTGCTTTATCTTTTTCTTTCTTTTTCTTCCTTCCTTTTTTCTTTTCTTTTTACTGTTGAATAGCCTAGACACTAGTCCTTGTCAGATATGTGCTTTGTAGATATTTTTCTTTCAGTACATAGCTTGTCTGTTCATTCTTTTTATAGTGTCTTCCTTTGAGCAAAAGTTTTTAATTCTGGTGAAATTCAATTAGTCAATTTTTCATTTCATGGTTTACTTTTGAGTGTCTTAAGAATTTTTCACATTACTCTACTTCCTGAAGATTTCCTCTTATTTTTCTCTAGAAGTTCAATTGTTTTATATTTTTACATTTTGAGTTAATTTTTGTATATGGTGTGAGACTTAGGTTGAGGTTTTGTTTGTTTGTTTTGATCTAGGGATGTTCAATTGCTCTAGTACCATTTATTGAAAAGACTTTCCTCAATTGAATTTCTTTTGTACCTTTGTCAAAAATCATTTGGAGCCGGACACGGTGGCGCAAGCCTGTAATCCCAGCACTTAGGGAGGCTGAGACAGGAGAATCGCGAGTTCAAAGCCAGCCGCAGCAATGGCAAGGCGCTAAGCAACTCAGTGAGACCCTGTCTCTACATAAAACACAAAATAGGTCTGGGGATGTGGCTCAGTGGTCAAGTGCCCCTGAGTTCAATCTCCAGTACCAAAAATATATATATAATATATCATTTGGGCTTATTTGTGTGGATCTGTTTCTGGGTTAAGCTTTATTAAGATATAATTTACATATTCTTATAATTAACTCATTTAAAATGTTCAATGCAATGGTTTTTAGTATAGTCACAGAATTGTGCAAACATCAGCATAATTTCAGGGCAGTTTATCACCTCAAAAAGAAAATGTAAGGAGAAATTTTGACACCTTAAGAAAAATAAGATGTTCTAAGACTAACAATATATAAAAAAATCATGGGAGGGATGTCCCAAAGTGGAGAAGGGCCCTCCTCTGATAAGCCTGTGATGCAGCAGGAGTCTGCACCTAGGCTTGGAGTGGTCAGCTCCACCTGAAAGCCCCAGAAGCACTTTAAGGAGGCTCCACAGCTACAGCTGCCTCCCTGCATGCGTCATCTGCTCCCTGCCCTCCCATCCCCCAACACACACACACTGGGCTTTCTTCTGTCACTATAAAAAAATACCTGAGATAATCAACATATAAAGAGGAAAGGTAGTTATAATCCACATATGATTGATATGTCAAAATACATTCTGTCCTGTATAACTAAAAAGAACATAAAAAATAAAGAGGAAAGGTTTGTTGTGGCTCAGTTTTAGAGGTTTCAGACCATGAGTTGGCTCTGTTGCTTTGGGCCTGTGGTAGCACATCGTGGGGGGAAGCAAAGCCACTTACCTGTGGTAGGGAAGGAAAGGGAAGAGAAAGGGGCTGTGGTCTCACCATCCCCTTCAAGGGCACACCTCCAATGATCTAACGACCTCCCAGTAGATACCATCTCTTAAAGTTCCTACCACCTCCTAATAGCACCAAGTGGACCAAGCCTTTAACACAATGGGCTTTGGGTTGAGGGCCCTGTGGTGATGATGAGGGGACAAATCCCAACCACAGAGGGATGGGTCAGGGTTTTTCTTCCCAGAAGATTGGAACCCCTAGGCCATCTAGGAGCTCTGCCTTAGGCCCTCTACTTCCTACACAGGCAACCCTTTACAGTTCACCTGAGACAGGGTTAAATAGAGCACCAAGACTGCAGGTGGCGTAGACATCTGGAGACTGCATGATCTGGAGGCTGAGACACCCAACTGGGTCTCCAAACTCTTGTAACAATTGAGGCCTCTCACCTCCTAGAACAAGTCTCCAGGGAGTTCACAGCCAGTTCCCTGGAATGAGGGAAACAACATTGACATGCTCAGGTCGGGCCCAGGCCTCCCCCCCAGTTCCCTCACAGGGTCTAAACTCCTCGGAGTCCTCTGCCCCAACCCTCTGGAATGCCCTAGCTCTCTTCTGCTTTCCAAGACCTCGTTGAAGGAGGGCTTTGGGTCCTCGGGTCCTCCGTTCCTCTCCGGTGGCCTGCGTGCTGGGCCAGAACTGTGCCCTCCTGAGGAGTCCCAGGGGATGCGGAACCCTCCAGTGGCCTGTACAGCCCCCTATCAGCAGACTCGCTGGTCACCAGTGGCCGCGTCCCACTTTCCTGCCACTCTAGCTTTGGATTGTGCATAGCCAGGTATCCGGTGGGCGACCCACTCTAGCCCCATGACGAACTCACGGAGCCACCTGCGCCTGACCGGGGCTGACCGAGTGTAGGCAGCCAGCCGAAGTCAGTCTCACACGTGGAGCCTGGGGGAGGTGTTCCGTGACGGGATGGGATGGGGCCGAGAGGTAATAGGGCCTTCGGGCTGGGGTCCTGGACCACGAGTGAGAGTTTTCCATGCGGTGCCCTGCCGAGGGCAGGCAGAACCGAGGACAGAGAGCCCCCCGCCCCCACTTGCCCTGGGCCGCTGGTGGTTTCCTGGAGCGCGCGCTCTAGAGGAGGGGAACTAGGGAAGGCCGCGGTTCGGTGTGGAGGGAGATGAGCAGGGACTGAACTGCAGACTCAGCTGCTCTCGGGCCGAGCGGCTGGCTCCTGGCCCGCTCCCCGCGAGGTCCTCCCGCGCTCATCCTGGGAGGGTTCTCAGCCCACTGGCTGGGGCGCATCGCACAGCGCTTGGGCCGTGCATCCGCCGTGCACCCCAACCTTGGGGTAGGAAAAGACTCTCTTCTCCCGCAACTTGTCAAGCCCGCCAGGCGGAGAGCTCCCGGCAACCCTGGAAAGCAAGAGTTGGCACCCAGTCACCCTGCAAATCAACCTCACGCTGTGCCCTTCGGAGCCGCTGGGGCTGGAGCTGGGCGGGCCTCTAGGGAGTGGTGGAGCTTAAGGGCGTCGATTGTTACAACCGGTGCCTGCCCGAGCCCACCTCTAGGAACATCCTCAGGGATTATCTGGTTAACATCAGATGCAGCCCTCAGATAGAGGACTCAGGAGGAAGATTCCGGCAGCAATGCTCAGTGTGGAAGAAATGCTGGCTCTCTTATGGGTAACCTGAGTTTCCTGTAAAATGGAGCCAGGCAGCCTGAAATCCCACTCTCCCATGTGAGCACCTGGGGATGGGGTCTCTCAGGCGGGGCTAGGTTGCCTCTCTCCTGGGCCTGCTCTCCTGGGATTGCAGATGAGGGCAAATGTACAGGGAGAGCTTCCTGGACCCAAGGGCAAAGATGTTAGAGTGAGGAGGTGTTGAGGGCAGAGGTCTGGAAGGCAAGACAGGGTCTGGCATGTCTGGGGAGTTGGGGTGTGTGTGTGTGTGTGTGGTGATGGGGCTCTCTGTGGGGGCATCTGGTGCTCCAGGGCAGGGCTTGGAGTTATCCAGGCCTAACCAAGGGCCTCAAATGTTCCTCATGACTTTGGAGTTCCCACAGCTCTGTAGAACCACCTTAGGGTTGAAGTAAGGATCAGAATCAATGCAAAGACAAGGAGGGAGTTTCCCCTACCGAGGAAAGCCCCCAAGGACCCAAGGACCCAAGGGAATGGAGGGTGGGCCAGTGGTGGGGAACTCACCCAATAAATATTGCAGAGATAGAGTCAGGGGGGCTGAAGGCAGATTGACAGTGGATAGTGAGAGGAAGAGTCAATCTTGAGTTCCAGGATCTTAGAAGTGTGCTCAAGACCCTTTCTGCTTCTGTATGATGCAGTTACCACATCCTAGGAGGCCCAGCCTCAAGTATGGCTGGGCCTTACTATTTCATTGAGGCCAAGAGAATTGCTTTCTCATTGCCATTGGAATACTAACAGGAGCTCACCTGGAAGAGACCTAAGCAATCCCTGCTTTCCTGATGGTTTCAGAATACAGATCACCTCTAGCAGACTCCAGGAGAGCCTTCTACCCTCAGTAAGAGAGAAGGCAAGACAGAGAGACCAACAGAATAAAAAAGAAAAAAAAAAACTGAAATGGTTAATAAATCAGGCAAAAAAAAGCAGGTAGTTGTGTTTTAGAGTCAAGATTTTCTTTTTAATAGCATTGTTAATACATTCTCACTATAGAAAAGTTTAAAAAGCACCAAAAAATTGTAAAAGAAAAAATATTCATATCCTCTCACCCAAACGCAACCACTTAGTTGAGTTCATCATACAGCATTTTCCTTCTTGACTTTCTTCCTTAAACAGTATTCAGACTTTTAACAAATTCTGTGGTTGTACTGTTTTCACAATTTGCAGTTCCTTTTCACTTAAGATCATCTCAAAAACATTTTCCTCCATATAATAACCTCTTAGGTCTCAGTGTTGAATAGGTCACTCCAGTCTTGGTCTGCCAGGTTCAATTTAATGCCTGAGCCCAGTAAAATGATAAATACAAATGTCACTTGGTTTACTTGCCTTTTGCATTGTAAGAGAAGTTAAGAAACTTGGCTCCCTCACACTTATAAATCCTATTCTTTTCTGGAAAATCTTTAGGCAACTGTAAGCACAGTGACTTAGAAAACCCAGCAGTATAATTAACTTTCAGTGGAAGGAAGGAGGAAGTGTGGGCTGAGCTTAGTTAATAAGATTGGGATAGGTTGCTGTATTATATGAAGCATGTGGGCTAGAGCTGAAGGCCGTAGGGAGTAATCAATGCCACTGTTCGTTGAGTTCAGATGGATTTCATAAGCAAGAACTGAACTAGTGAAATATCAACAGAGAAAGATTGTCTCTCTATTTCAACCCTACCAAAAAGGAGTTTGCAATGAATTCTGTGCTCAGTGTTGACTCAAGGGAAGGAAGGTGATATTTACAATTATTCATACCTTGATCATCCCAAGAAAATGGGGCTTCATTGACTCCCTGTTGCAAGTGGCACAATTAATAATTACTGGATTATGTGGATTGTCTCTAAATGTAAGTGTATGTTCAATCACAACAATCTTTAAACATAATTAATTAATTAATGCAAAAAGTGTGTGTGTGCCAGAGCACCCCAACCAGCATTCAATGTGCACTAATGAAACACTATAAGTAAGTCACACTGTCCTAGGGCAACTAGACACTACCAGTAATTCACACAATCCTAGGGCAAACTAAACATTACAAGTAATTCACACAATCCTAGTGCAACTACAAGCCCCAAAATGATGGCACGCAACTTCTCTTAGCCAAATAGCAGACATTGTCCTTCTTGGGTGGTTCTCTTTAGCTGATGTCTGGATGTCAGGAAAGGGTGGCGTTGATCCAGGGACAGACAGCAAGGTGGCCAGTCTCACTGATGTCCTTGGAGCAAAGCCCTGATGTGGCAGGACAAGCAGTTGAAATGTTGGTGGTGTGGGCTGGTGATTGGTTACACCCCATAAAAGTCAATGTCCATTGGTTATGTACAGTGAGATAGTATAATTGCAACTGGGCATTTCTTTGTGCATGGGGCTGTGCTCCCTATCAATTGTAACAAGTCCTTGCTAAGCAGGCCTATGGTTAGGTGCCCCTTAGAGCCCCTTATTGATTGCAAGCAGGCATGACTAAGCAAGTCAATGGCTACTGTTCCTTATGGCCAGCAACTTAGGGAGTCCCCAGCATGTCCAGACATGTCTATGGCATATGCTCCTTACACTCCCTCAGAAAACTTCAGGAAACAAAACCATGTTTTGAGCTCAGAGACCCAATGACAGTGTTCAATATCTTCTAGAAACTGGGTTTCATCATTGCCTGTGTCCTGGCTATTCAGGTTGTGGTCTCAAACCAGAAGCATCAGCATCACTTGGGAGTTTATTAACAAAACAGAATCTCAGGCCCCAGCAGAATCCAAATTGAAACAACATCCCCAAGCAATGTGCACATTTAATATAAAAGGCACTGTTCTCTCTACCATTGAACCCTTTAAAGCAAAATCATGCCTTAGGTAAGGCCACCAACAAAAAGGATGCTTAAAGTGGCTAACTTGGTGGCTTAACTTCCATGGAGTTTGTCTTTAAATAGATTAACTAAAAACTCCATCTTGATGTCCAAGAATTCCAATCTTTGAGAATGTCTTTCCTATCTTCTCCCCTTCCCAGGTGCCACTATGAAGTGTTTTCTATTGTGACATTTATGGCAGACCACAGGAACATGAAATGTGAAGGTCATGTGTGTGTTGGATTCAGATGAGCCATTTCTTCTTAGAAGGGTTTGCATTGCAATATGCACATTTTATTTTATTTATTTTTAAAAATTTGTTTTAATTGTTGATGGGCTTTTATTTTTATTTATTTATAAGGATCGAACCCAGTGCCTCACACATGCTAGGCAAGCACTCTACCACTGAGCCACAACCCCAGCCCTGTACATTTTAAATGACATTTAAAAAGTTTTTTATTATTAACCATTTATAGATGGCTCTATTTCTTCTCTTTGATCCTTTTGATTCTTCTATGGTCATATTATAGATCAGACCCTGACTCAGGATGGAGCCAGTGGTATTAGATGTCTGATTCCCTCTTTGAGGACATTACTAAAGAAATGAACCACAGGAAAGGCTGATTAATTGAGCTATTCCTTCGTAAAGTTTAATCCCTTTTGGCAAGATTGCTAAAGGAACTAGGATCTGGCTGCATTGTGGAAGCAAGATTAGCACATTTGTCCCAAGTGTGAAGTGATGGGCTGTCAGAAAGCTGCTGGATTTTCTGGACTGCGGACAACACCCAAACCTCAGCTCTGTGACCAGCTGATGACCTGGAGCAGGAAAGTTTCTTCCGCAGCAAGCACAATTCCCAATTCTGGATTTATAGACCCTCAGAATACCTGCTGCAGTTTGAATATAGTTTGTTCCTTCTGAAACTCATGTTGAAATTTGATTGCCATTGTGATGGTATAGTGAGGTGGGACCTTTAGGAAGTGATGATGGCATTAAGACGGGCATTATGCCATTACTGTAGGAGTGGGTTATTTTAATGAGAACAGCATGTGATAAAGCAAGGTCACTCCTTGTGTTTTTTCCCTTTTACATGCACCCACTTGCCCTTCTGCTTGCTTCCATGATTTGAAATGCCACATGTCCTTTTCCAGAAGCTGTGCTGTGCTTTTGGACTTCCCAGTCTCCATGACCAGGAGCCACCAAATAAACCTCTTTCCTTTATAAATTATTCAGTATCAAGTGTTCTGTCATAGCAACAGAAAATGGACAACACAGTTTCAGAGACTTCTCAAAATTTTCTCAACTTTAGGATTATTTTTAGAAATTAGCCAGTGTGGGCTGGGGCTGTAGCTCAGTGGTAGAGCGCTTGCCTAGCATGCCTGAGGCACTGGGTTCGAGCCTCAGCACCACATATAAATAATAAATGAACAAAATAAAAATCCATCAACACCAAAAAAAAATTTTTAAAAATTAGCCAGTGTATAGCAGTTTAGTCAGGAAAGGAGAATATTGTGAAAGCAAAATAAATGACATTATGGTACAAAGTCAAAAATGTTGAAATTGACAAAACTGTATTTAATTCTTGTGGCCCAGTCCAGACCACTATAGCAACATTTTCCTTTGCCAAGCCCACCATACTCCCGTTAATCTACTCTGCTAGTATCTCTTTCCTCCTCTTTTGCCAGGTAATGTGGGTGTTGAGGGAGTCAATTATGGGTGACCTGATAAGGACTCTGAGACAACTCCCTGGGGTGTCCATTATAGGAGCATTCATGACAGCCAGTTTTAAGCATTTATTAGAAATATATTCATTGTGAGGATGGGGTTATATCTCAGTGATAGGATGCTTGCCTCACACGTATGAGGACCTGGGTTCAATCACACACACACACACACACACACACACACACACACACACACACAATATTCATGATGATCTAGAATATTCTGTTTGGAAATCTATTCCAAAGAGCCAATAAAGAAATAGCAAAGTTTTACACTGCTTACAAGTCTGAATTTTTTTTCTACTCCTTTCTAGCTTCAGACCTTGAGCTAGTTACTCAATTTCTCATGTCTTTATTTCCTCAGAGAGGGGATAATAGTAAAATAAGCAACATCATTTAGAATAGCCCTAAATTGGAAACAGCCTCAAAGTCTAATTATAGGAAAATGGCTAAATACATTAAGGTACAGCTATATAGCAGCTTATTTTCTATCCATTAAGAAATGTATTTATGGGGCTGAGGATGTAGCTCAGTAACGAGCATGTACTTAGTGTGCCTGAGTTCCATCCCAAGCACCAAAAGAAAGAAAATGTATTTGTGAAAAGTGTTAAATGACATTAGAATGTGCATCTGATAGAATGTTACTATTTATAATATTTATGAAGAATTTACTATATGCCAGGAATTATAGTAAGTGTTCTGAAAATTTTAATTTAGCTCATTCAATTCTCATAGCAACTTGCTATGGTTTGGGTGTGTCCCCCAAAGTCCTATGTGTTAAACCTTTCTTCTGTTAAAGTCTGTTATCTCAGATATTTTTTTTTATAATCATAGAAAACTGACTAATATACATGAGGCAAGTATTATTATTACTATGAGGCAAGTATTATCACTACTATTATTCCCTTTCTGAGGAAATTAGGACATGTAGAGATTAAGTAACCAGCTCAAGATCTAAAGCTAGAAAAAAATTCAGACTTGCGTATATAAATTCATCTAAATTCACATACACAGAAAAAATCATGATTTAAGAAGTTTCTCCTGCTTAAATTTTTTTTATTGAACAAAAAATCATATTCAGGTAAGTGTATAAATCTCACACACACAGCTTAATTAAGTTTTTCATGGCACACTCCCATGTAATTACCATTCATATAGATAATTATCTCATATAATTTCCAGCATCCTATAAGGCTCCCATGTACTATTTTCCAATCAATGCCCTATAGAGGTAGTCACCACCTGACCTTTATCACCATAAATTAATTTTGGCTATTTTCAAACTTTAAAAATGGAATAATATAAAACCTCCTTGATATCTAAAGGGGGTTTGTTTCAGGATTCCCTTTGGATATCAAAATCCTCAAATGCCCAAGTTGCATATATAAAATGGTATAGTGTTTGCATGTAATCTACATACATCCTCCTGCATACTTTAAATCATCTCTAAATGACTTACAATGCCTAATATAATGCACATGCTATGTAAATAGTTGTTATACAATATTGTCTGGGGAATAATGACAAGGAAAAAGTCTGTATATGTTCAACATGAACATATTTTTTTTCTGATTATTTTCAATACAAGGTTAGTTGAGTCCATCAATGTTGAACCCATAGATACAGAAAATCAACTTTATACACTCTCTTGTGTTTGACTTCTTCCAGTCAACATTGTGTCTATAAGATTTATCCTTGTTGCATGACCCAGCAGTACTCTTTTCACTGTTATATAGTATTCCATTGTAGAATATATAACTTTTTTTTTATTAGAGCATTACTGTTAAACATAGTATTTGGGTACATTTTGACAAAATACATTCAAGGAATGTGATTTCAGTTCCTGTTTCCCAACTTCTCCTCCCTTCCTCTAACCCCCTATTCTCTTTCTTCTACTCTAGTGATTTTCTTTCCCTCATTATTTATTTATTTATCTATCTATTTATTTATTTATTTTTTGGTACTGGAGATTGAACTCAGGGGCACTCAACCACTGAGCCACATCCCCAGCCCTGTTTTGTGTTTTATGTAGAGACAGGGTCTCACTGAGTTGCTTAGCGCCTCGCCATTGCTGAGGCTGGCTTTGAACTCGCGATTCTTCTGTCTCAGCCTCCCTAAGTGCTGGGATTACAGGCTTGTGCCACCATGCCCGGCTCCTCGTTATTTATTTTTGATTGGTACTTTCTACATATACATAAAGAAATTCTGTTTGGTACATTTATATATGAATATAACATGATTCTGTTAAATTTACTTCATATTTCCTCCACTTTCCCATCCTTCTTCCCTCCCTCTCAATCTCCTTCTTCTACTCCACTGATCTTCCCTATATCTTTATGGTATCCAATCCTGGTTCCTTCCCCCCACCCGCTGGCTTCTTTCCCTTGTTTTTCTCTAGCTTCCACATATAAGAGAAAAAAATTGTTTCCTGATTTTTGGAGTGTGGCTTATTTCACTTAGCATGATGCTCTCCATTTTCATCCACTTACCAGCAAATGCCATCATTTCATTCTTTACGATTGAGTAAAACTTCATTGTGTACTCATATATTTTCTTGATTCATTCATCTATTGATGGGCATCTGGGCTGATATCGTAATTTGGCTATTGTGAATTGTGCTATAAACATTGGTGTGGCTGTATCTCTACAGTATGCTGATTTTAGTTCTTTTGGATAAGTACTGTGGAGTGGAATAGCTGGGTCATATGTTGGTTATTTCCTATTTTTGAGTAATCTCATACTGCTTTCCAGAGTGCTTCTTCTACTAATCTGCAGTCCCACCAACAATGTATCAGTGTGCCTCCCCCCCACATCCTCACCAGTATTGTGTTTTTGCTAATTTGTTCTTTTTAGTTATACACGACAGTAGAGTCAATTTTGACATATTTATACAAACATGAAGTACATCTTATTCTAATTAGGTTCACAGTCTTGTGGTTGTACATGATGTGTATTATTTGTGTTCTTGATAATTGCCATTCTGACGGAAGTGAGATGAAATCAGTATAGTTTTGATTTGCAGTTCTCTGATTGCTAGAGATACTGAATCTTTTTTCATTGTTGGCCATTTGTATTTCTTCTTTTAAAAAAAAACAATTTTAGTTGTAATAACTTTATTTTATTTATTTATTTTTAATATCGTACTGAGGATCAAAACCAGTGCCTCACACATGCTAGGCAAGCACTCTACCACTAAGCCACAACCCCAGTCCTGTCTTTCTTCTTTTGAGAAATGTTTGTTTAGTTCTTTTGCATATATACTTCTTTAAGTTCTTTATGTATTCTGGACATTAATCCCCTGTCAGAGGAGAAACTGGCAAGATTTATTTCCCATTTTGTAGGATCTCTCTTCATGCTTTTAATAGTTTCCTTTGCTGTGCAGGAGCTTTTTAATTTAATGGCATCCCACTTACTGATTCTCGCTTTTATTTCTTGCGCTTGAGGGGTCTTGTTAAAGAACTCAGTGCCTGCACCTATATAACAGAGTGTTGATCCTATGTTTTCTTCCAGCAGTTGCAAGATTTCTGGTCTAATTACTAAGTTCCTGATCCATTTAGATTTAACTTTTGTGCAGGGTGAGAGATAGGGATCTAATTTCCTTCTTCTGCATATGGACTTCCACTTTTTCCAGCACCATTTGTTAAAAAGGCTATCTTTTCTTCAAAACTTATTTTTGGCATTTTTGTCAAGTATCAGATGACTGTAAGCATGTGGGTTTGCCTCTGTATCTTCTGTTCTGTTCCATTGGTCTTCATGCTTATTCTGATGCCAATACAATGCTATTTTTGTTGCTATTACTCTACTCGGTAGTATAATTTTTTTTTAGTTGTTGATAGATCTTTATTTTATTCATTTATTATTTACATTTGGTGCTGAGGATCCAACCCAGTGCCTCACACATGCTAGGCAAGTGCTCTACCACTGAGCTATAGCCCCAGCTCTCGGTAGTATAATTTGAGATCAGGTTTTGTTGATACTTCTTCCATTGCTCTTCATGGTCAGAATGGCTTTAGTTATTCTGGGTGTCTTATTCTTTCAAATGAATTTAAGAACTGCTTTTTCTAGTACTGTGAAGCATATTATTGTTATTTTGATAGGGATTGCATTAAATCTTTTTATTGCTTTTGGTAATATAGCCATTTTTTAAACTCATTCTGCTTTTGAAGAACTTTTGAGGATTTTTTTTACTATTATGAATAATGGTCCTATGAATATCTAGTGCATGTCTCTCTATTACATTCTAAACAAGTCCTCATATCTATTAGGTACATACCCATGAGTAGAATTGCTAAGCCTTAGGGTATGGTGAATACTGCCAAATGGTTTTTCCAAAGTGATTGTACCAGTTAACAATCTTACAGTATTCTTTGTTTTTATTCTTTTGTATAAATTTCCCTTACATTCCTTTATGTATTTTTTTTGCACAAAAGCCACATGAGAGAAAAAACATACAACAATAACAAAATCGTAGCTGTATCATAGAAGATAGCTTATAAGCATATTCTAGGAAATAGGTCTTCTGACCTTCCTCATTAAGTTGTCTAACAAAGAGGGGATGTAGGAAGAGGGACAAAGGAGCTCCTGCACTAGAAGCATGATATTCCACTACGTAAAGATGCCACTGTCAGTAGCAAGGATATACTGATTCATCACCTCCTAATTGTTAGCAGCCCACTCTCTTACCACAATTAAGCAGTGCCATATTGCCTTATTATGATGGAACACCAGGATAAAGGAGGTCATAGAAGACTTAACTCTAGCCCCAAATCTGTCACAGAGTTACTCTGTCAATCTTTAGTATGTAAATTATGGGGTGTAACAACCCCAGCTAAAGAATCTAGTGTGCCTACAGATGGGATAAAGGTGTGCAATAGTCTTAAAATATACTATTTTTAGTCATTAAGATCTGATGACTTCTGTTACAAATGGGTGACAGATGTGTGATGACTTTTGTTTTGATAAATTGCAGTTCTCTTTGCCATTTCTGAGATATTATAGCTTAGCTGCATCTGAACACTAATGCCAATTTATGAGATGCATGAGTCATCATGGAAAAGACTCAAAGAGAAAAAACAGGGCCTAATAAAATAGCCTGTGGGTCAGAGCCTAACAGCATTCTTCTCCAAAGGAATGAGCTAAGAGTGCAGTGACTATTAAAGTTGCCTAGAAACAAAATCTGAATGCCACCCAAATGCCCAAAGGCTCTCCTTTTCCTGACAGGTAGATTTTTACTTTCCTGATAGTCTATGTGCCACACACTATGCTGGGGACATAGGCCTTGCCCTCAAGAGTCTTACAGTCTGCAGAGTGGAGACAGATAAGTAAATGGGAAATTATGATATAACCCAATAAGTCAAGTCTAATGGAAAGTGCAGGGTCTAGGGCCTGAGAAGTGAGAATCTCAATATCTGGAATGAAAGGTGGTATAATGAGTCAAGAGGAAAAAGAGCAGCAGAACTTCAGAGCAAATAGTGATGGCTCTAGAATAAAAAAATAAATAAAAGCTTTAGGTTGCAGGTGTAACTCAGTGGTCAAATGCTTTGACAATGTGTGTGAGGTCTTTGGTTGAATCTCCAGTACTACACACACACACACACACACACACACACACACACAAGCTTTCAGAAAGGGTCCCAGAGTCCCCCAGAATTAATGAACCTACCAGGGCTAGTTCTGAATATCAAGTTCAAAGGCAAGTTTCACACGCAAGGGAGGAGTTACTTAAGTCCTGCTTTCTGAGCCTAGATTAGATGCTCTCTCTGCTTTTGGAGTCCAAGCAGGCTAGATGGCTTCCCTGGGCTGTTTCCCATCTGAAAATAGAGTTAGACCACAGGATCTCTGCAAGCTTCTTTCCAGGTAGGACATCCTGTGGCTACTTAACATTTTAAAAGAGTACAGAGCTATATCATCTCAAATGCTTACTGGGTAGGTTTTCTCCCTACCGTAGTGAGGTATGCAGTTTATTATTTTATTTTATTTTATTTTTTTGGTACTGGGGATTGAACTCAGGGGTACTTGACTAATGAGCCACATCCCCAGCTCTATTTTGTGTTTTATGTAGAGACAGGGTCTCACTGAGTTGCTTAGCACCTCGCCATTGCTGAGGCTGGCTTTGAACTCGCGATTCTCCTGTCTCAGCCCCACTAAGTGCTGGGATTATAGGCTTGAGTCACCGCGCCCAGCTCAGTTTATCATTTTATAATATACAGTCTACCCTCTTTTTCCTTGGGTTCCACATCTGTAGATTTAACCACTTATGAATCAAAAAAATGTTCAGGAAAAAACTTGCATATATGTTGAACATGTGCAGACTTTTTTCTTGTTATTATACAGTATAATAACAATACAGTATAACAACTATTAACAATACAGTATAACTATTTATGTAGCGTTACATTTTATTAGGTATTAAAGTCATCTAGAGTTGATTTAAAGTATACAAGAGGTTTTGTGTAGGTTATATACAAATACTGTACTATTTTATATAAAGGACTTGAGCATCCTTGGATTTGAATATTCATGGGAAACCTGGAAATATTCCCCCTCAAATACTGAGGAACGATTGTAATTCAGTTTTGCTCATGAACCTATTGTACATATTAGATGACAGACATATGAAAAAAATGGCTTGAGGATATGCTCTGGGGTAAAGAAATGGGACACTCCCTTTTTTTTTTAACATTTGGGTGCTCATGATACAAAGGGAATCCAAAACTATCCTGAGACAGATAAATGGATGAGGTCCACTTATTCTTTACAAGTTTTACCTTTTTTCTACCATTCTCAGAGTACAACTTCTAAAACAGGATTTGCATTCATTACCTGGAATCTGATGCAGATAAAATCCAAATCTCATCTCCAATGGCCAGAGCTATGATCACTAAGCAGTGACCACAGACAGAAGCACACAGAGTGATGAATAGGCATTAAAGAGAGTGCTGGAATCATGAAACTACTCCACAAAAGCAGCTGCCAGTGCCTTTACCTTCATAAAACCTACTGGACCAGGTGGTTTTAATCTTTTCCCCAAGTATCTGTTTCCTGAGTTAAAAAGCAACCAGCAGGAGCTGGGGTTGTGGCTCAGTGGTGGAGCACTTGCCTAGCATGTGTGAGGCACTGGGTTCAATTCACAGCATCGCACATAAACAAATAAAGTCCATTGACAACTAATGGATTTTAAAATATTTTAAAAAACTAAAAAAATATTTTAAAAAAGCAACCAATAGCCCATATCTGCCTTCAAAATAAGTTAAACACATTTCTGTAGCTGTAATATAATAGCTGAGAAAGCAACTTACAAATGGGAAAGATTTATTTTGGTTCACAATTTTGGAGGTTTCAGTACATGATCAGTTGGCCCCATTGCATTGGCCTATGACAAGGCAGCATAACAGCAGGACAGTTTGCCAGGAAGCAAAAGAGAAGGTGAGAGGAGGTTCCCAAAATCTCCTTCAAGGACGTGCTCCCAGTGACCCAAAGACCTCCCATTAGGCCCCCACCTCTTAGGGGTTCCACCACCTCCCAATAGTGCCACCCTCAGGACCAAGCCTTAAATATATGGGCCTTGGGAGACATCCAAGATCCAAATGATGGTACTGCCATAAATAAAATAGAGGGTAGGGGAGCAGGAGGAGAATGGGGAAGAGGAGGAGGAGGAGAAGGAGAAGAAAAGGAAGAAGAGGAGGAGGAGGAAGAAGAAGAAAAATAAGGGGGGGCGCCATAGCATAAAACTCTATGAAATGTATATAAGGATGAAGAAGGAGGAGATGGGGTTCATGAGTGGAATGGGGAGGACCTCATTTAACAAATTTTGCTGTTTGCTCTGTGCTTGGTGCTGGGAACTCAGAGATGAAACAGCCATTTACTGACCTGCTAAAGCAGAAAGATGAGATGGACACACATAAAAACAAAACCCTGCACTGAGTACTCCAGATTCTTACCACCCTAAGCATTGCTGTGGACCAGCAGCATCAGCATCACTCAGGAGTTTGTTAGGAATGCAGTCCATCTCTGGAATTAGAGCCTGCATTTTGACAGGAAACTCAGAGTTTTAGAAGCACTGCTGTGCGTGGTGTGGGGCTGTAGGCAGCATATGGTTGGAAGGAGAAGGGCTGACTATGTCTGAAATCAGGGAAGGCTTCCCCAAGGAAAGATCATCAAAGATGTGTAGGGACTTTGAGAAGAGGGGAACAGAAAGCCCAAGTAGATAGAGCAAGGGGTAGGATAAGAAAGCAGCAGGCTGAAGAGAGATGATTCTATCCTAGAAACATACACTGAAATCTGACTTTTGAAGACATATATCCACCATTTGAAGGAATTTATGCAGTGTTTGATCCCCAAGAATGAAAATAGTTAAGGACATTCTCCAAGTGCCATGCTGATGTGTAATCAGTAGCCAGGTGTATAATGTACAGTAGAGATAATATAATAGTGGGGGTTCCACCACCTCCCAAGAGCGCCACCCTCAGGCTTTTTTTTTTGTTGGCTGTGGAATGATATTTTCAAGGGAAAAACTAGTAAAGACTAGTGCCCTTCAAGTTTGCTCCCAGACACTTGGAAGCGTCCATGAGTTTGAAGGGAAACAGAACAAAAAATTTCCATCTGAGGCTATTTATATTCTGAGGATGAGAAAGGCAAGATAATTATCTATTCCCCTAAATGGTATTAAGTCACAACACGGGAAATAGTATTTCTTAGAGGCAAAGTGGCAACTATTTAATCTATTACACAGACCTGTAAAAAGCCAAAGCAGACAGAAAATCCCTGCCTCACTTAAGCTGTAACTTAGGTCTGACTCAGGAGCTGAAAGTGTAGTGTTTTGATAAGGATGGTCAGTCCATATGCCACATCCAGAGGGTGCTGAATCCACTGCTGAAGGCCCAGACCATCCATCCCTCAACTAACTGGATCCTCTCAATGTAGAGCCAGAGAAAGGCAGGAGGCTTTTTAAAATAGCTGAGATCCAGGTGTGATGGTGCTGAGGCAAGAGGATCTCAAGTTCAAGTCCAGCCTGGGCAATTTAGCAAGACCTTTTCTCAAAAATAAAATAAATGTTCAGTGATAGAGCACCCCTGAGTTCAATCCCCGGTACCATCAAAGAAAAGAAAAAGAACTTTTGTCATACTCCACTATAATAATGATAATTGATTTTTCTTTTTTCCTTTTCTATTTCCTTTTTCTTTTTGGTACTAGAGAGCAGACCCAGGGTATTCTACCACCAAGCTACATCCCCAACCCTTTTTATTTATTTTTTACTTTTAAATGTTCAGATAGGGTTTTGCTAAGTTGCCCAGGCTGGCCTTGAACTTGTGATCCTTCTGAATAAATTCCTTAGTCTTTTTTTTTTTTTTTGGTACCCAGGATTGAACTCAGGGGCACTCGACCACTGAGCCACATCCCCAGCCCTATTTTGTGTTTTATGTAGAGACAGGGTCTCACTGAGTTGCTTAGCGCCTCGCTGTTGCTGAGGCTGGCTTTGAACTCGCGATTCTCCTGTCTCAGCCTCCCTAAGTGCTGGGATTATGCCACCACCCCAGCTCCCCCTAGTCTTAAACCTGCTTCGCCTGCTTTTCATTACTTGTTTTCATTGACTTTAAAAATCACCAACTTTGGGGATAGAGATAACACCTCTGAGCTGGGAGTTATGATGATAAGTCTTGATGAAGCTTGATCATACATGTGCGTCTGCATCATGAACTACTTTCTAACCTCAAATCGCCATTCCCCAGGCTTTAACCTATAAATATCCCAAATGCTCTCCTGGGAAGGTGAATTCAAAACTTGTCCTCTCATTTCTAAGCATGGCCACCTTGTGAATAAACACTGCTTTTCATAACTCACTGTTTCAGTAATTGGCATACTGTGGTAAGCTAAACAGGCCTGGTTCAGTAACACTTAGGCCACTGAAACTATTGACTGGGGGTGAGGGTTAAAGTGTGTGAGAACTAAAAAGCAGAGAATTAGCAACTAGGAATTAGCAATTATGCTGCCATGTGAAGTGGCAATAATATTTGATTATGAATGATTTTATAAAGGATAACTCTTAGAAGAGATTAGATTGTTGGGACATTAAAAAGGGTATTAGAATTAGTTTCTATAAACAGTTCTGGGGGTTTGTTGTCATCTGATCTTAGAGACAAGCATAAATCTTTTCAGCCCATCACCAAAGCAATCTTAGTATTGATGATGGTCTCTTCAGGAGGCTGATGTAAGCAAGTTATGGACCTCTTCAGAAAAACATATAATTGCACACATGCCAAATTTTCCTTACATCTACTTGATAACATTGTAAGTTAATTTTCACTGAAAAAAGCAGCATTTTTAAAAACATCCGTTGAAATAAATTTGCTTTTATATTTAAAAATCAGTATCTATTAATGTTCAAAAAATAAATATACTTTATACAGGCAGACTTTAATTATTTGCACAACTTTCAAAGAAATGTTTACAATAACCAAATATTTAGTTTAAATATTGTTAAATAAGTCAAAATTATTTTGTTTTGATAAGTTGCTCTGCATAACATCTTTGACATGAACTGTCTTCTTATTTCATTTTCAAAGCAATAATACTTCTACAGTATAAGTAGTAAAGTTGTAACTGTTGGTTGTATTACTGAAGTTAGCAGTGTATGTGATGCCCACAGTGTACTTCCATTTCAAACAGTTCTATAAAATGTATAAAAATGTTGTACTTTTGTTCTACCCATCCCTACCCTCAGTTCTAGCTCCTCAGAGGTAGCCTTTCTTAAACTATTTGTCTACCATTTGCTTTCATATATGTAAGTTACTGTAATAGTATGCTTGTTTTTAAAAAAATTTTAAATCATCTATTAATTTCCTACAGGGGAAAATGTAAGAAATTATTTTCTTTATGTCATATTGCATGTTTGCTTAATTCTGCACCAATCTTCCCAATTTAGTTATATAAACATTTATGGTTAAATAAATATTGAGTGTTTACTTGTTAAAAAAAAGAAGAAAAAAGGAAAATAAAATTGGAGGCTTAGTATTAGCACCCATGAGGTGCTGGCTCTATGCCGAATGCATGACCTCTAATTTGTTCCACAACCCTACAATATCGCTGTCCACAGCCTCACTTAAAAACCGAGGAACCTGGTGTTCAGTGAGGGGGTTTGTGAGGCCCCATACCAGGCTGTGTGAGCTGGGATTCAAGTCTAGGTCAGCCTTGTTTGCCATAGCCACTGCCCCACTACCCGACTGCTGGGAGTGCAGCACTCTGCTGTTTGGAAGTCTCTAGGAGAAGGTGGCTGTTGACAGTTGGTCTAGTCTTCAGAAAACCCACCAGAAATACAGAAAAACAGACCAAGTCCACATAGGTAAAACTGATTAATTGAATGGCAATAATTAAATTACATAAGATTTATAAACTACATATAGCCATACATAACAATGATTTTTAACTATAAAAGTTGCATTTCACCAAAAGTTCAAGCATAGCTTTTACATATACAGCGTTTACACTTGAAAGTCATTTGTTTACAGACATTTTGTTTGTTGTTTTTCCAGAACACAATTTTCATGACTATGTTTTTCAAATAAAGAACATTTCACATAAACCCAAATCTACGTATCCAGGTGAGACATTAGTAATAGGAAATCAATAATCTATCATTTACTCTTTTAAAGATTCTGTGCTAAATCCTGAAAGAGAAACTAGGCAATTTTGGATTTGTAGTATAACTTTTTTAAATTAATTTATTAAATTGGCATATTATAATTGTACATAATAGTGGTATGTATTGTGACATATTTGTACATGCATATAATTTGCAGTTGGGGAATGAAATTGACAAAATTATGTTAATATTTTTGAAAAACCTATAAATTGTTTTCCAACTCACCTATACCATTTTGCAGTCTCATCAGTAGTGTATGAGTGTTCCAGTTTTTTCATATCCTTGCCAAATGTGTCATCTGTGTTTTTTATTATAGACACCCTCGTGGTTGATATTTCACTGTCGTTTTGATTTGCAATTCTCTAATGACTAATGTTGAGCATCTTTACATATGGATCTTCTATATCTTCTTTAGAGAAATGTCTGTTCAAATATTTTATCCATTTTTTTATTTTTAATTTTTTTGGTACTAAGGATTGAACTCAGGGGCACTCTACCACTGAGCTGCATCCCCAGCCCTATCTTCTGTTTTTTTTAGAGACAGGGTCTCACTGAGTTGCTTAGTGTCTCGCCCATTGCTGAGGCTGGCTTTGAACTCGCAATTCTCCTGTCTCAGCTTCCCAAAGTGTTGGGATTACAGGCGTGCGCCACCGTGCCTGGCTATTTTATCTATTTTTAAACATTTTTTTTCTTTTTATTATTGAGTTGTAAGAGTTTGATTTTTTTTTTTTAAATATATCTTGAGTCTGGGGTTGTAGCTCAGTGGTAGAGCTTTTGTCTGGTATATAAGGTCCAGGATTTGATCCCCAGCACTGAAAAAAATTATCTGTTAAAGTCCCTTATTGAATATAGGATAAGCAACTATTTTCTCCCACTTTATATATTGTCCTTCCATTTTGTAATATTTTCAGTTGTAGATGGACATAATACCTTTATTTTGTTTATTTAGTTGTATGTGGTGCTGGGGATTGAACCCAGTGCCTCACATGTGCTAAGCAAGAGCTCTACCACTGAGCTACAACCCCAACCCTTTACATTTCTTGATGGTGCTGTTTGAAGTGCAAAGTTTTAAAGTTTTTATTAAATTCAATTTATCCATTTTGCTTTTATGATTTGTGCTTTGGATGTGTGCCTGAGAAAAGATCACAGAGATTTACTCCTATGTGTTCTTCTAAAGGTTTTATTTCTTATATTTGTGATCTATTTTGAGTTAATCTTTGCATATGGAGTGAGGTAGAGAATCCAATTTCTCACTGAATTACCCAGGATGATCTCAAACTTGAGATCCTCCTGCCTCAGCCTTCAGAGTCACTTGGATTACAGGTGTGTGCCACTGTACCTGGCTATGTTATGTATATTTTTGAGTTTGGTTTCTTTCATTCAGCATAATGTTTATAAGAATAGAGTGCAAAATATTCTCCCCTCCATTGAATTTTTATGAAGTTGCCAAAGTAATTCACTGAGAAAAGGAAAGTCTTTTCAACAAGTGATACTAAAATAAATGAACATTAGTGTAAGATTTCATATACAAAAGTTAACTTGAAGTCGGGCGTGGTAGTGCACGCCTGTAATCCTAGCACTTTGGGAGGCTGAGACTTGAGAATCGTGAGTTCAAAGCCAGCATCAGCAACTCAGTGAGACTCTGTCTCTAAATAAAATACAAAATAGGGCTGGGGGCTGGGGATATGGCTCAGTGGTTGAGTGCCCCTTAGTTCAATCCTCAGTACCCCCCTCCAAAAAAAAAAATGTTAACTTGAAATGGACCATAGACCTAAGTGTAAAACCTAGAAATCTAGAAATTTTAGAAGAAATATAGGAGAAAAATCTCTGTGAACTTTGGTCAGGCAACAGTTTACTAGATTGGACACAAACAGTGCAAGTCAATTAAGTTTTTAGAAATTAACTTTACTTCAACATACTTCAAAAATGTCTTTCAAGAAAAGGAAACAAGCCACAACTTGGATAAATACTTCCAATGCATATATCTGATAATTGGGTTATAGTTTAAATTTTAGTTCTGTTTCTTGTCTTCAGAGATTCCTAATATATGTATATTGGATCTTCTTTTCTTTCATTAGAAAATACTTTAGTAGTTTCTTTAATCAAACCCATGTAGATAAGACCTACATGTTTAATACATGTGTTATCTCTTCCAATGGAAAAAAGTTAAGTTAATGTTTCTAGACCAATATGGCCATTAATTTCTGTATAATGCCAACTCAACACAGTTAACTGGGATACTTTTTTCCAAAGTCGACAGCATAGCTAAAGTTTCCAAAAACTCTAATTATATATATGTATATATTTATATAAAAAGCATATAACATATGCTATTATGTTATATTTATATAACATAAATACCCTGGACCCATTTTTTAAATTAGCTTCTCAATCATCATCTGAAAAGAAAACATTCCAAAGTAACATTAAAATCAGCTCTGATAAAGCATGGTCACACTACATATCATAAAGCAGGTACTAGGGTAGGATAAAGTACTGTCCTACATCTATAATACTAGAGGATATAATTTAAAAGGCGTTGAGACTTGATTCTACTTTTTTTCATTTTTGTGAGGATGTTCAAATATACAGAAAAGTTGAAAAAACTTTACAGTGAACATTCATATACTTAGATTCTACCATTAACATTTTACACTTCTTGCTTACCACATATTGTTGAAACTGTTCCTCTATCCATCCATTAATCCATATTATTTTTATGCATCTCAAATTAAATTGTACTCAATCAGTACAACTCTTCTTAAATGCTTCATCATGCATATCATTAAACAAAGGTCAATATTTCTTTACAGTTTTTAAATGTAAAGTCTACACACAGGAAAATGCACAAATATTCAGTATAAATTTGGTAAATTATGAAAATTGCATGCATCTGTGACTCCCAAACCCCTCTCAAGATATAGAACACCACCATCAACCCAGTCTCCTTATGCCCCTTTCCAGTAAGTCCTCTATAATGTACAGGAGGAGATCTGTGGTAAAGTGACTGGTGGGTCTGCACCCACCAATTCTTGTGATCCCACAGGAAGAATTTGAAGTGATTCACATAAAGCAACAAGCAGGAGTTTATAAGAAAGTTAGAAGATACAGACATTCAGGACAGACTGAAAGGCTCACCTCAGAGAGGGAGTAGCCTGCACAAAGCTGGGTTTTTTAAGGGTTTTGAGTCCCTTTTTTCTTGTCCTATTTTCTCAGACCCTATTAAGTGGTTAATTGCTCCTTGGTATATCCCTCAGCAAATTTCCTAAGCGAGGGTCCTGATGACTTTTAGTCACAGAGGGAGGTTGTGACATGTTTTGGTGGAGAACTGGTTACAGGGACAGCTGCTTACAAGGTCTTAGAGGCAATAGTTCCCTTGAAAGATTATAATTATCCATAGCTGGGGAGAGTATACATCATGGTTCCCATTTTACAGAGATGCTTGTCTGCTTTGACAAGTTTCCCTGTTGTTACGTTTTGGATATGAACAACTCCTCCTGTTAATGCAGGAATATTCAGAGGTGAAATGATGAAGTTGAAAGAATTGTAGTCCAATCAGTTCATCCTAGTTTGAATGGACTGACTGGGTGGTAACTATAAGCAGGTGGGTCACAGGGGTGTGCCCTGGGAGGGTGCATATTCCTTGTGGTTTCTACCCCCAATCCCTGCTTCCTGACCCCACCTCGAGCTGAACAGCTTTCCTCCAAGGGGCCCTTCTCCCATGATGTGCTGCCTCATCTTGGGTCCAAAGCAATGGAGTCAGCTGTCTATGGACTGAGGCCTCTAAAACCATGAGTCCCAAATAAAGTTGTTCTTGTCAGGTATTTTGGTCACAGCCACAAAAAGCTAACTAAAACACCCATGATTTTGAGCAATAGTTCCCTTAAGAGGTTATAATTGTCTGTGGGTTGGAGAAGGTTGGACATTACAGTTCACATTTTCCAGATGCTTGCCTGTTTCAATAAGCTTCCATATGGGTTTGTTTTTTTTTTTTTTTTGTACTGGAGATTGAACTCAAGGGCACTCGACCACTGAGCCACATCCCCAGTCCTATTTTTGTGTTTTACGTAGAGACAGGGTCTCACTGAGTTGCTTAGCACCTCACCATTGCTGAGGCTGGCTTTGAACTCGCGATTCTCCTGTCTCAGCCTCCCTAAGTGCTGGGATTACAGGCTTGAGCCACCGCGCCCCGCTTTCCATATGGTTTTAAGTCCTGTGACTCCTGGATTTTTCTTAGTGAATATTTCTAAAGTTGTCCCTGGAAGTTACTGCCCTTCCTTGTCCTTCCTTCTACACACCTGTTTATGGCTGACTAACCTACCTAACACTCTATCCTGTATTCACAGAGAAACCATTGTTCTGCCAATCATTAATTGGTTTTCTTTGTTTTAGAATTTTCATAGGAATGGAACATATATGTACTCTTGCATAGTCTTTTTCCACTTAGCATGATGTTTCTGAGATTCATCCATATTATTTTTATGTTATTGGTCATTTTATCAGTAATTCATTCTGTTTTATTTTAGAGGAGATTTTTGTTGAATATGGAATATGCCACAGATTACTTAATTACTCTCCTGATCACAAACATTTGTATTATTTCCAACTTGGGGGCTGTTAGAAAAAGCTGTTAGAATGGTCTCTTCATTCTCTTGCTATCCCAACCACCTTCGATCTCCTTTATTAAAGGGTTCTCTTCCTCTTGTCCTCACTCAAAAAAAGCCCTAATACTGGCTGCATAGTCCCTAAGTCCCCCTATATCGCACATAGCAACATCCCTTTACTTGCTAGGGATGGCCCTGAGGCAGCCTACCATTCCCCTTTACCTTTGGTTTGCTCCTGGCAACTCCACACTCTCCTCCTTCCTCAGCCTCTGGCCTAGTCACCCATGTTTTCTGTTACCTACTCAGACCTTTTCTCTCATTTTCCAGGCCTCTCTGCCAAAGGGCTTCTAAGGAAGCAGCATCTTGAGGGTCTTCCCTTCTCCCAGCAAGGGACCACCAACAGGCCCTCTCTACCTAGGATGTGGAACTCATATGGCTGCCACACTCTCTTTGAGGTCAGAGGCTGAGTGCTTCTGTCTCACTCCTGGGGAAGTCGGGGGCGAGAGGGGCAGAGGTAAGGCTGTGGACCAAGTGGAAACCATGAAGCATCTTTATTTTACATTTAAAATCATTATTTCAGAGAAATGGACGTCAGGATGAGATCTAAAATAATTCCAATTAGAGGTCCAGGAAAGAATAAGGAACATGGGACTTTTCAAGAACAAAAAAGCCTTAAGGTTACCTTATATGCAGAATATTGATTTTTAAAAGCATTTATTCTCTCTTATTGCTAAAAGTAGAATTTTCTGGCCCATTTTGCAGCCTAGTAAACTCTAAAACTCTAGTGTATGAAGTGTTGAATTTAGGTTTGCTATTTTAAAAAAGGTAAAGGAGCAGATATTTTCATAGATAATTTAGATACACAGAACTAGTTTTCATTAGACTTGGGAAAGTCTTATGACCTTCATCATTAAGAGGCCTAGAAATAGCAGTTGTTCTATCATAAAACTTTGATATTGGGTGTTTCACTAGACCTTACAAAAGTTTAAACCCCATTGCTTTTAGAGAATGAAATCTTCAATATAGCTCAAATCCATGAAATGTCTGTTCTCATCATCAATTCATACTCCTCTCTCTCTCTTATATTTTAATTACTTAAATTTTTAATATTAATTTTGGGGTGGAGGTACTGGGGATTGAACTCAGGGGCACTCCACCATTGAGCCACGTCCCCAGCCCTATTTTGTATTTTATTTAGAAACAGGGTCTCACTGAGTTGCTTAAATGCTTCACTTTTGCTGAGGCTGGCTTTGAACTCCCAATCCTCCTGCCTCAGCCTCCTGAGCTGCTGGGATTATAGGTGTGTGCCATCACACCCAGCTTTTAATGTCTTTTTTAAAAAGGAAATTGAGATGCATTTTGTTTTATTTTTTGGTACCAGGCATTGAACCCAGGGGCACTTAACCACTGAGTCATATCCCCAGGCCTTCTTAATTTTTAAATTTTGAGACAGGTTGTCGCTGAGTTGCTTAGATCTTCGCTAAGTTGCTGAGGCTGGCTTTGAATTTGTGATCCTCCTGCTTCAGCCTTCCAAGTCATTGGGATTACAGGCATGCACCACTGTGTTCAGCTATACATAATGTCTTTACAGATAATGTAACTATTGATATATTAAGGCTTAAGTTTGTTGTTTCATAAAATTAATAAGCTTTATTTTTATAGTAATTTTAGGTTCACAGCAAATTTAAGCAGAAAATACAGTTCCCAAATACCTCCTGTTCCCTGCTTTCACAATTCCCCCATTATTGACATCCCATACCACAGCTGTTGTTAACAGTTGATGAACCTACACTGACACATCCTTATTACCCAGGGTCTGCAGTTTATATTAGGGTCCACTCTTGGCATTTTATATTCTATGGGTTTTTACAAATATATAATGACATCTATCCACCATTATATGGTACACAGTAGTTTTACTGTCCTAAAAATTCTCGGTGCTCCAATTGTTCATGATTCCCTCCCCAACCTCCAACCACTGGCAACCATTGATATTACTACCTCTGTAGTTTTCTCTCTTCCAGAATGTCATATAATTGGAAACATATGGTATGTAGTCTTTTCAGATGGGCTTCTTTCACTTTGTAATATGCATTGACATTTTTTCGTGTCTTTTCATTGCTCAACAGCTCTTTTTCTTTTGGCACTAAATAGTATTTTATTGCCTAGATATGTCACAGTATCCCCTTTAGCCTACTAAAGATGATCTCTGTTGCTTCCAAATTTTGGTAATGGTGAATAAAGCTGCTTTAAATATCTGTGTGCCAGTTTTTGTGTGGACTTAAGTTTTCAAATCACTTGAGTAAATACTAAAAAGTATGAGTGCTGGATTTTATGGTAAGAGTATGTTTAATTTTTTGAGATACTGTCATTTTCCAAAGTGGTTATACCATTTTGCATTGACATAGGTAACAAATGAGAGTTCTCATTGCTCTACACTCTTATCAGCTCTTTTGGCCCATTTTTAATTGTGTTGTTCATTTCTTGCTGTTGTTGCGTTTTAAGGATTCTTTGTGTATTTTGGATATGAGTCTTAAATTATATGTCATTTGCAAATATTTTCTCTAGTCTCTGCTTTGTCTTCTCTCTTGACACTGTCTTGCAAAGCAGAAGTTTTTAATTTTTTAAAATTTATTTATTCTAATTAGGTATACATGACAGCAGAATACATTTTGATTCACTGTATACAAAGGGAGCACAATGAAGCTTTTAATTTTAATGAAGTCCAAGCTTATCAGTTATTTATTTCCTGCATTGTGCTTTTAGTGTCGTATCTAGAAGTAATCACCAAGGTTGCCTAGGTTTTCTTCTAGAGTTTTATAGTTTTGCATTGTATATTTAGGTCTATGATCCATTCTGAGTTAACTTTTTAAGGGGTATAATGTCGATGTCTAGATTTATTTTTTTTTACATATGAATATCTGGCTGTTCCAGCATTATTGTTGCAAAGATTATCCTTGCTATATTGTATTGTTTGATCAAAATTCAGTTGAACATACTTATGTGAATCTACTTCTAAGCTCTTCTGATTCATTGGTCTATTTGTTTATTGTTTTTCCATATCTTGTTTTTCCATATCTGTCTTGATTTACTGTAGCTTTTTAAGAAGTCTTGACACAGGTAGTGTGAGTCCTCTGACTGTTCTCCTCTAATACTGAATTGGCTATTCTGGGTCTAACTCTTCTCCATATAAACTGTAGAATCATTTTGTCAATAACCACAATATAACTTGCTGGGATTTTGATTGGGATTGTATTGAATCTATAGACTAGGCTGAGGGAAAAATGACATCTTGACAGTACTGAGTCTTCCTATCCATGAACATGGAATGTCCATGAACATGAAACATCTCTCAACCTATTTACTTCTTTGATCTTTCATTAGAGTTTTGCATTTTTACTCATATCTTAAAACGTATTTTGTTAGTATCATGCCTATTTCATTTGGGGGGACACTAATAAATGGTAATATGTATTTTTTTCTATTTGTTCATTGCTGGTATATAGGAAAGCAATTAATGTTCATATAGTAAAATCATATCCTACAACCTTGTTATAATTGTTTATTCTAGCTTTTTTGTTGATTATTTTGGACTCTACATAAACATGTATTCTGTAAACAAAGATAGTTTTACTTTTTCCTTCCTATTCTGAATACATTTTATTATCCTATTGCTTTAGCTAGGTCTTCTAGTATGATGTTATAAAGCAATAGTGAGAGGGGAACATCCTTGCCTTGTTTCTGAGTATGGCAAGAAAGCTTTGAGTTTCTCACCATTAAGCATGATGTTAGTAAAGGCTCTGTACACATTATCATATTGAAGAAGTTCTTCCTCTATTCCTAGTTTGCTGAGGAATTTCTAAAATCTTGAATAAGCAGAGGCTGAGGCAGGAAGATTGCAAATTCAAAGCCAGCCTAGGCAATTTAGCAAGGCCCTAAGCAATAGTGAGACCCTGTCTCAAATAAAAAATAAAAAGAGCTGGAGATGTGGCTCAGTGATTAAGCAGCCCTGGGTTCAAGTACCAAAAATTTAAAAATAAAATAAAATATAATAAGAAAATAAAATCATGAATAGGGCAGGGTATGGTGGTGCATGCCTGTAATCCCAGCAATTCATGAGGCTGAGGCAAGAGGATCATGAGTTCAAAGCCAGCCTCAGCAACTTTGCAAGGCCCTAAGCAACTTAGCAAGACCTTGTCTCAAAATAAAACATAATAAAGGGCTGAGGATGTGGCTCAGTGGTTAAGCATCCTGGGTTCAATTCCCAGTACCAAAAACAAAAACAAAAAATCATGAATTGGATTATGTCAAATGCTTTTTTTCTGCATTTACTAATTTGATTGCTATTTTTCTTCTTTAGTCTATTGATGTGATTATTGATGTGATTACATGAATAACTTTTGAATCTTGAGCCAGTCTTGGGTATATAAGATAAATCCTATTTGTTCATGGTGCAAAATTCTTCCAATACATTGTTGGATTCAATTAACTAATATATTCTTGAGAATTTTTGCATCTGTTTTTTGAGAGATATTAATTTATACTTTCCTTTTATTTGTCCAATTTTGCTATTGGGGTAATGCTGATCTCATAGTGGACCATTCCCTTTGCATGTATCTTCTGGAATAGATTGTAGATACTTGGTTTAATTTCCTCCTTACATATTTGGGAGAATTCACTAGGAGCCATCTGGGACAGGTGCTTTCTATTTGGTAATAATCATTAATTATTGATTATATTTCTTTACTAGATATAGGACAATTCAGATTCTCTACTTCTTTTTTTTTAAAAAAATATCTTTATTTTTATGTGGTGCTGAGGATCGAACCCAGTGCCTCACGCGTGCAAGGCGGGACGCTACCACTGCGCCATAACCCCAGGTCCCAGATTCTCTACTTCTTGTGTGACTTTTTAGAAGATATATTTTTCAAGGAATTGGTCCATTTCTTACAGCTTATCAAATTTATGGGCATGAAGTTATTAATAATATTCCTTTACTATCATTTTTTCATATTTAATTTATTTATTTGTTCTGTTTAGGCTTACATGATAACAGAGTGCAATTTGATTCATTGTACATAGATAGAGGATAACATTTCTCTGGTTGTAAGTGATATAGAATCACTATATATATGCAGTCATACATAAAGTAAGGGCTATGATAACCATCATATTCCACCACCTTTACTGTCCCCATGCCCCCTCCCTCCCCGTACACCCCTGTGAACAGAGTTCCACCATTGTTCCCGTGTCCTTCCCCACATTATGGATCAGCATCCACTTATCAATGAGTACATTCGGCATTTGGTTTTCTGAGATTGGCTTACTTCACTTAGCATGATATTCTCCAACTCCATCCATTTACCTGCAAATGCCATAATTTTATTCTCTCTTATTGCTGAGTAATATTCCATTGTGCATATATACCACAGTTTCTTTATCCAGTCATCTATCGAAGGGCATCTAGGTTGGTTCCACAGTTTAGCTATTGTGAATTGAGCTGCTATAAACATTGAAGTGGCTGCAGCACTGTAGTATGCTGTTTTTAAGTATTCTGGGTATAGACTGAGGAGTGGGATAGCAGGCTCAAATGGTGGTTCCATTCCAAGTTTTCTAAGGAATCTCCATACTGCTTTCCAGATTGGTTGTACCAATTTGCAGTTCCACCAGCAATGTATGAGCGTGCCTTTTTCCCCACAACCTCGCCAACATTTATTGTTGTTTGTATTCTTGATAATTGCCATTCTGACTGGCGTGAGATGAAATCTTAAGGTAGTTTTGATTTGCATTTGTCTGATTGCTAGAGATGTTGAACATTTCTTCATATGTCTGTTGATGGATTGTATATTTTCTTCAGTGAAGTTTGTGTTCAGCTCTTTGGCCCATTTATTGATTGGCTTGTTAGTTTTTTTGGTGATAAGTTTTTTGAGTTCTTTATATATCCTGGAGATGAGTCCTCTATTGGATGTGTGTGTGGCAAAGATTTGTTCCCAGAATGTCGGCTCTCTGTTCACTTCATTGATTATTTCTTTTGCTGAGAAGAAGCTTTTTAGTTTGAATCCATCCCATTTGTTGATTCTTGATTTTACTTCTTGTGGTTCTATAGGAGTCTTGTTAAGGACGTATGGTCCTAATCCGACATGATGAAGATTTGGGCCTATTTTTTCTTCTATTAGGCGTTGGGTCTCTGGTCTGATTCCCAGGTCCTTTATACACCTTGAGTTGAATTTTGTGCATGGTGAGAGATAGGGGTTTAGTTTCAGTTTGCTGCATATGGATTTCCAGTTTTCCCAGCACCATGTGTTGAACAGCCTTTCTTTTCTCCAGTGTACGTGTTTGGCTCCTTTATCTAGTATAAGGTAACTGTATGTAAGTGGGTTCATCTCTGTGTCTTCTATTCTATACCATTGGTCTACATGTCTATTTTGGTGCCAGTACCATGCCATTTTTGTTACTATAGCTTTGTAGTATAATTTAAGGTCTGGTATTGTGATGCCTCCTGCTTCACTCTTCTTGCTAAGGATTGCTTTGGCTATTCTGGGTCTCTTATTCTTGAATTTCATGATTTCATGATTGGATGAATTTCATGATTGCCTTTTCTATTTCTATAAGGAATGACATTGGGATTTTAATTGGGATTGCATTGAATCTATATAGTGCATTGGGTAGTATGGCCATTTTAACAATATTGATTCTGCCTATCCAGGAGCATGGGAGATTTTTCCATTTTCTAAAGTCTTCTTCAATTTCTTTCTTCAGTGTCTTGTAGTTTGCATTGTAGAGGTCTGTCACCTCTTTAGTTAAATTGATTCCCAGGTATTTTATTTTTTTTGAGGCTATTGTGAATGGGATAGTTTTCCTAATTTCTCTTTCAGAGGGTTTATCACTGATGTACAGAAATGCAATTGATTTGTGGGTGTTGATTTTATATCCCATTATTTTGCTGAAATCATTTATTAATTCTAAAAGTTTTTTGGTAGAATTTTTTGGATCCTCTAAGTATAGAATCATGTTGTCTGCAAATAATGATAGTTTGAGTTCTTTTCTGATTCGTATTCCTTTAATTCCTTTCATCTGTCTAATTGCTCTGGCTAGTGTTTCAAGGACTATGTTGAATAGCAGTGGTTAGAGAGGGCATCCCTGTCTAGTTCCCATTTTCAGAGGGAATGATTCCAATTTTTCTCCATTTAGGATGATGTTGGCCTTGGGTTTAGCATAGATAGCTTTTACAAAGTTGAGGTATGTCCGTACTATCCCAAGTTTTTCTAGTGTTTTGAGCATAAAAGGGTGTTGTATTTTGTCAAATGCCTTCTCTGCATTGATTGATAAAATCATATGACTCTTATCTTTAAGTCTATTGCTGTGATGTATTACATTAATTGATTTCCATATGTTGAACCAATCTTGCATGCCTGGAATGAACCCCACTTGATCATAGTGCACTATTTTTTTTATATGTTTTTTTATGTGATTTGCCAGAATTTTATTGAGATTTTTTGCATCTATGTTCATTAGGGATATTGGTCTTTGATATTTTCTTTGATGTGTCTCTGTCTGGTTTTGGAATCAGGGTGATACTTGCCTCATAGAATGAGTTTGGAAGGGTTCCCTCCTTTTCTATTTCATGAAACAGTTTGAGGAGTATTGGTATTAATTCTTCTTTGAAGGTCTTGTAGAATTCAGCTGAGAATCCATCTGGACCTGGGCTTTTCTTGGTTGGCATGCTCTTGATGGTATCTTCTATTTCCTTGCTTGAAATTGATCTGTTTAAGTTGTGTATGTCCTTTTGGTTCAGTTTGGGTAGGTCATATGCCTCAAGAAATTTGTTGGTGTCTTCAGGGTTTTCTATTTTACTGGAGTATAAATTTTCAAAATAGTTTCTAATTATCCTCTGTATTTCAGTAGTGTCTATTGTGATATTTCCTTTTTCATCACGAATTTTAGTAATTTGGGTTTTCTCCCTCCTCCTTTTCGTTAGGGTGGCTAAGGGTTTGTCAATTTTGTTTATTTTTTCAAAGAACCAGCTTTTTGTTTTGTCAATTTTTTGAATTGTTTCTTTTGTTTCAATTTCTTTGATTTCAGCCCTAATTTTGATTATTTCCTGTCTTCTCTTTCTTTTGGTGTTAATTTGTTCTTCCTTTGAGACGAAGAGTCAATTGATTTATTTGTTGACTTTTACTTCTTCTAATGAGTGAGCTTAGTGCTATGAACTTTCCTCTTAGCACTGCCCTCATGGCATCCCAGAGATTTTGATATGTTGTATCAGAGTTTTCATTTGCCTTTAAGAATTTTTTTATCTCTTCCCTGATGTCTTCTGTTATCCACGCATTATTCAATAGCATATTATTTAGTTTCCAGGTGATGGAGTAGTTTCTGTTTTTTAATCTGTCATTGACTTGTAATTTTATTCCATTGTGGTCAGCTAGGATGCAGGGTAGAATCTCTATTTTGTTGTATTTGCTAAGACTGGCTTTGTGACATAACATATGATCTATTTTGGAAAAGGATCCATGTGCAGCTGAGAAAAAAGTGTATTTGCTCGTTGATGGATGGAACACTCTATATATGTCTGTTGAGTCTAAATTATTGATAGTTTCATTGAGATCTACGGCTTCTTTAAGTTTTTGTTTGGAAGATCTATCCAATGGTGAGAGAGCTGTGTTAAAGTCTCCAAGTATTATTGTGTTGTGGTCTATTTGATTCTTGTATTTGAGAAGGATTTGTTTGATATACATAGAAGCCCCATTATTTGGGGCATAGATATTTATGATTGTTATGTCTTGTTGATGTATGATTTCCTTAAGAAGTATGAAATGACCTTCTTTATCTCTTTTTACCATCTTTGGTTTGAAGTCCACTTTATTTGATATGAGAATTGAAACTCTTGCTTGTTTGCGTAGTCCATGAGAGTGATATGTTTTTTCCCACACTTTCACTTTCAGTCTGTGGATGTCTTTTCCTGTGAGATGAGTCTCTTGAAGATAGCATATTGTTGGGTCTTTTCTTTTTTAATCCAGTCTGTCAGTCTATGTCTTTTAATTGGTGCATTTAGGCCATTTACATTCAGGTTTATTATTGAGATATGATTTGTAATTCCGGTCATTTTGGTTTGTTTTTGGATTTTACCTTGAGTTGTTTTCTCTTTTGAATGGTCTTTCCTTTAGTGTAGTTCTTCTCTTTGTAAATTTTCATTGTTGGTTATCATTTCCTCCTCGTGCAATATTTTGCCAAGAATGCTGTGTAGTGCAGGCTTTCTTGCTGTAAATTCTCTTAACTTTTGTTTATCATGAAAGGTTTTTATTTCATCATCAAATCTGAAGCTCAATTTTGCTGGATATAGGATTCTTGGTTGGCATCCATTGTCTTTCAGGGTTTGGAATATGTAATTCCATGATCTCCTGGCTTTTAGGGTCTGGGTTGAAAAATCTGCTGAGATACAAATTGACCTCCCCTTATATGTAATCTGGTTCCTCTCTCTTGAGACCTTTAAAATTCTATCCTTTTTCTGTATGTTGGGCATTTTTATTATAATGTGCCTTGGTGTAAATCTGTTGAAATTTTGTACATTTGGTGTCCTGTAAGCCTCTTGTATTTGATTTTCCACTTCATTTTTCATATTTGGGTAATTTTCTGATATTATTTCATTGAAGAGATTGTGCATTCCTCTGGTTTGAAATTTTGCGCCTTCTTCTATCCCAATAAATCTTAGATTTGGTCTTTTGATGCTGTTCCATATTTCTTGTATGTTCTGTTCATGATTTTTTTACCATCTTCATTGTATGGTCAAGTTTATTTCCAAGATTGTATATCTTGTCTTCATTACCCAAGGTTCTGTCTTCCAGGTGATCTAGTCTGCTGGTGATGCTTTCTATTGAGTTTTTTATTTGGTGTATTGTTTCCTTCATTTCAAGAATTTCTGTTTTTTTTTTTTTTTCATGATCTCTAGCTCTTTCTTAAAGTAATCTTTTGCTACTTGTAATTGATCTCTAATCTCTTTGTTAGAATGATCAATGGTTGCCTTTATTTGCTTTCCTATTTCTTTGTTGGATTGATCAATTTTTGCCTGTAATTGCTCACTTATGTCATTCTTTAGTTCACTGATAATTTTAATTATGTACATTCTGAATTCTTTCTCTGACATTTCATCAACTGTTGTCAATGGATTCTGTTACAGTGCTATCGAGGTTTATTTGGGGCACTTTCTTCCCTTTTTTTTTTTTTTATGTGGATTGTGTATCTTCCTTTCTTGAAATATCGATCTGAGGTATTGCGGCTTCTATCCTATAATCTTGTATTGACACTCCAGATTACCTGTGTCTCACCTTGGAGCTACTTCTGTTCCCCCAGTGTCCCCAGATGGGCACTACTGCCACTAAAGTTGGTGGCGGAGGTAGTGGATGTACTTCTAGAGGGCAGTGGGAGTGGCCTTGGCTGGGCTCCTGAGGCAGCCCCTGAGGGCTTCTTTTGCCCCTCTCTTGCACTCCTGCTGGTGAACAGGAACTCTGGAGTGGAACTGGAGGCGGGCTCAGGTCTCACTTAGGCAGGGTCACAAGCAGGAGAGTCTGTGTGTGACCCTTACAGTGAGTGTGAGCTCCTCTGGGGCTGGAGGCTAGCAGGCTCTGGTCTGCCTTCAGCTGGGCACCCCTGGCATTCCCTAAGGGCGGTTTTGGGCCTTCTGTCTCGCTTGTCCATGGAGCTCTGGAGCAGAACTGGGGCGGGCTTGGATTGTACTTGGGTGGGGCCTCTTCACACTGGGATCCCTGCAGGCAACTCTTACCCTGGGTGTGCCTTCCTCTGTGGCTGGTAGCTATCAGTCTCTGGTCAACCGAGATTTGGGCCCTGTGGCTCCTGCTGGTCCACAGGAACTCTGGAGTGGAACTGGGGCTGACCCAGGCCTCCCTTGGGTGGGGCTGCCTCATGCTGGGGAGACTCTTACCCTGATTTTGGGCTCCCCTGTGGCTACAGGTAGCAGTCCCTGGTCTCCTTTTGGCTGGACACCTGTGGAGTTTCCTGAGGGCAGATTTGGGCCCTCTGTGGCTCCTGCAGATCAGCCTCCTTTATTATCATTTTAACACGATGAAATATATAGTGATGTTCCCTCTTCCGTTTCTAATACTAGCAATTTGCAACTTTGTACTTTTTCTTAGCCCAACTAGAGGCTTATTAATTTTATTATTTTTTTCTACGAATGAGCTTTTGAGTCTTTTGCCATTGTTTTCTGCTTGTTCCAATGGTTTTCTTTTTCCTGCCTTCCTGTGTATTGAGTATTTTTTTCTTAGAATTCTATCTTGATATATGGATAGTGGTTTTTTTTTGTTGTTTTGTTTTTAAGTGTATCTCTTTTTATAGCCTTTCTAGGGTTGGTCTAGGTACTACATTGTATAGGTACAGCTTATTACAATAGTCTATTGTTGCCATCATTTTGCCAGTTTGTTAAGTGCAGAAGCTTTGCCTCTCTTTATGCCTCTTTAGGCTCTCATATTTGTAATTGACAATCACTTCCTCTATAAACATAGACAGCTATTAATTTTGCTTCAATAGACATCATCTGGAAATCTTAAGAGTTTATTCTATTTACCCATGTTTTCTACTCTTTCAGTTCTTCTTAGTCCAAGTTTTTAAAAAAAACTATTTCCTTTGTTTCAAGAATTGTGTGACCATTCTATTATGCAGGTCTGCAGGTCTGCTGGCAACAAGTTCTCTTGGCTTGGTTTCCCCTTTATCACTGAAGCACATTTCTGTATGGAGAGTTCTTGTACAGTACTATGTCACTTCCTTCTGGCCCTCATGAGTTCTGGTAAGAAATTCATTGTCATTTGCATTGTTTGTCCTATATAATGTGTCCTTTCTCAGTTCTGTCAAGATTTTTTTTTCTTTAGTTTTCAGAAAATTGATAGTGATATGTTTTAGTATGTGGTACAGGGGTGTTTTTGGAGTTCACTTAGCTTCCTTAATCTACATTTTGTTTGACAAATTTGGAAGCTGGGATTATAGACATGTGCCATCACACCTGCTAATTTGGGGAAAATTTAGAAGTTATTTCTTTGAATACTTTTTGAACTCTCATTTTCTTTCTCCTTTCCTTCCAGGACTACAATGAAAGTGAGATTTCTGTTAGTTTCAAAAGAGTTGTTGCTCCACCCCCAAGTCTACTCTTTCTTTTTGTTCAGATTGGCTAATTTCTATCTTCAAATGCATTCTTTCCTCAGTCCTTATAAGAGAATAAGGAAAAAATGACAAAAAACGTATGCCCGATCAACTCCCACCATTATTGTATCATATAGTTCTAAAATTTCCATTTGGTTCTTCTTCTGTCTTTTATTTGTTGGGACTTTTTCCTTGCTGAAGACCACCTTTTTCATTTATTTAAAGTGTGTTCAAAGTTACTTTTTGAAGCATTTTTATGATGGCTGCTTTAAAATCCTTGTCATATAATCCTAACATTTTTGTGATCTCAGTGTTGCTGTCTGTTGTTGTGTTTTGTCATTCAGGTTGAAATCTTTCTGGTCCATGCATGACAGGCAATTTTCCATTGAAACATGAATATTTTATAGGGCTATGAGACTCTAGGTCTTATTAAAACTTGCTTTAGCACCTGACATTACTGCCATCTTTGAGTGCGAGAGACAGTACGTTATTACATACAGTCAAGTGGAGATGGAATCCAGGATCTTCTGTATCTGTTGATATCAAGGGGGAAGGGGTCCGTTATTATTGCTGGATAGGGGTTGGAGTTTATAGGCTGACATAACTGAGGCTAGGAAGATGGAATGGAAGTGAGTGGTCTCAGTTTAGTGGTAGTGACAAGTCTTTCTGTTAGGCTTCCTCAGACAACAACTATTGAGTAAGGGAATTGGAGTCTTGTTACCCTTAGGAGGTGGAGGTCCAGTGTTTCCATGTATTATTTTCCCGTCACGCTGTGTTGGCAAAGATTTTCTTTACCACCTTGCTGAAGCTTGAAGTATGGTAGTTGGAACACCTTGTCACAACCTGGAAAGGATAGACAGCTGGATTCTATACCTGGTATTTGATGGTGGGGGAGGGTGTTTTTGTTTGTGGTATTTGGCTAGATACAGCAGTATTACACACGTTTTGGTTTTTGTTTTTGGTCCTGTTAGGTTGCTCCTTTCCTATCTTTGGTTTTAAAGGGAGTAGGCTTTTCTTAGGCCTTTATTTGTCTGTATTCAGTATCTTCATATTGTTGAGGATTAATTAATTAATCCTAACATTATCCCAGGATCCAGTATGGGATACCTGGGGCAATACAAAATCCACAGAACTCATCATTGTATTTTTCCTTAATTCCCAAAGTCCCTAGCAGTCTTTTTTTTTTTTTACCTTTCAGTCTTCCTGTATGTTTTCCCAGTACTGAGGACTGAACTCAAGGACACCCTACCACTGAGTTACTCCTTTTTGAGACAGGGTCTCACAAAATTGCTGAGACTGGCCTTAAACTTGAAATTCTGCTTCAAACTCCCAAGCCACTGGGATTACAGATGTGCACCACCACACCTGGCCTTTTTGTTTTATATAAAATGTTCAGGGTTTTTAGCTATACTCATCAGAAGGAACAAGTATGTCTATATCTTTTTTAAAAATTATTTTTAGTTGTAGATGGACATAGACCTTTATTTTTATGCAATGCTAAGGATCAAACACAGTGCCTCACATGTGCTAAGCAAGTGCTCTACCACTGAGCTACACCCCAGCGCCTGTCTTTATCTTGCTTTAGAAGATACAGAATATATTTAAAGAAACAAGGTCTTTCTGTGTTGCCTAGGCTGACTTCAAACTCTTGAGTTCAACTGATCCTCCGGACTCAGCTTCCAAAAGTGGCTCTGATTACATGTGAGTCCCACCATTCTTGGCTTTTTTGGATGTGTACATGTGTGTTTGTTATGATATTGTTGTTGTCTTTTGAAGACACTGGCTTAGAGACAAAATATGTCATGGATGAATTTAGGATGGGATATTGGTAGAAATATAATTTAACCATGAATTGATAACTGTGATGGGTTATGAATATATGGATATTCATTACCCAATTGTATTTTTGTATTTGTCTGAAACTCTCCTTAAAAGCAACAAAAATGTTCCTGACTACCAGTCTAAGTAATACTATAGAATTTTACAACAATCGTGATTTTATCTGTAGTGATTGTCTCCATTTCTGCTAAGAGTATAAATTTAATATCTAACGTGGACACAACTACCAGAGCTAAAAAGAGACTGACATATTGTTGTCACTCAAATTGCCATGTTTCCTCATATACAAGATGTCTTAAATGGTAAAATACACCTTAATTTTTATGTATCATTAAGAAAAAATGCAGTATGCTGACTTTAAAATCAGACATTATTACCCTATGTACATATATAACTACATGAACGGTGTGATTCTACATCATGTACAACCAGAAGAATGAGAAATTATACTCCATTTATATATGATGTGTCAAAGTGCATTCTACCATCATGTATAATTAGAATTAAAAAAGAAAAAACTGTAAATTTTTACAAGTGCTTTGATTTCAGAAATGCGGTGATGTGAAAAAATGCTCATTGTCATCTGTGACATTAATGAATATTCTGAAATCACATGAGGTCAAGATTATAGTGGAAATATCTAAATGGGTTTAAGACAGACAAGTCTGGTTTGAGGCTGTTAACAATTCTGGAATGAACATGTTTTTTCCCCCAAATACTAAAATTTTATGTATAACTTTATAAGAGGAATGGCAAATCTACACGTAAAAATGCTCACCAAATCCCTAAGATACACTCTACATGTTTTCACTAAGAACATACACACAAAATTTTACATAAAAAATGGATTAACTATTAGCAGAGAAAAGAGGTAGTGACAAGGGGATCCAAATTTCTTTATTCTCTTCCTACAAAATCATGTAAACATCAGTACAGACTTCTCCTTATCCCCAAATCCAGAATCACCATGACAAATTAACCTTACATTTAAAATAAAGTCAGAAGCAATAAAGCCAATTACCAGACGAACATATGCAGCTTTGTTGTCTTGTCTGGGAAACCTTCCATCTGAAGGCACCATCAATCTGTGTAGTAGCTGGTGAACAGGGACTCAGAACATTTTGCTACTGGGACAGAGGACAGTAGTGGGTCAGTGGATCTTAGCTGTTTGTTCTAGGAAGTATCACTTTGGAATGTCCCCTTTCCCCCGCAAAAGGAAAGGATTAATATTCTGAGCTCATCATGTTCCAGCAACGGCCAGACTTGGTCTTCCCTGAAAACAAAGGGATGGGAGGTATTCACAGGTTTGAGAGAAGGAAGTGCGGCCCTCTTAAATCTTTAAAAATTGCTATACTAGATTGTCTTCCTTGCGTCAGAATAAAACACAAAACAAAAAAACCACAAACATGCAGCCACATAGACTGAATAAAAAGGGAAGAAGACAGGTGAAAAATCTATGCAGACATGTCTCTTCCTGTTGAGGAAGTTTTCCAGAAACGTGACCCAACTTTTTGCTCAATATATTCTGGAGTGGAACAGCTTAACCACATTTGGTTTCCAGAGCAACATGTACTAGAAGAGAAGTACATGGCATAACAATCACTGGGGTTGGTTAGATCTTTTTCAATCTCTCTTTTAAAAACTGGTTTGAGTATACCTGCCCTAAATGCCTTTGCAACCAGCAACAAGAGATAATCCTTTTGGAAACAACTAAATGTACCTAACTAGTAACTAGTTACTCATGATGAAGAATGAATTACACAGGTTAAGAACCCCTAACGTGAGAACTGAAAATCTTAAATGCTCCAAAATCTGAAACTTTCTCAGTACCGACAGGACACTGAGTGGAAAATACCACATCTGACTTCATGTGACAAGCCCCAGTCAAAGCGCAGGTGCACTAAAAATGTGGTGTAAAATGACTTTCAGGCCATGTGTATATATGAAACAAAAATGAATTCTGCATTTAGACACGGGTCTCATTCCAAAGACATCTCATTTTTGTATACAAATATGCTAAAACCTGAAAAAAAATCTAGAATCCAAAACTCTTCAGGTCCTAAGTATTTCAATAAGGGATATTTAACTTGTACCAGGACTTTGCTAGGTAACAAGGGTGTCAGGACCTTTTTCTCTCCAATCCCTACATAGATAACAGAGCAAGTCCTTTTTCCATAATGAACTCCTTCAGGTTGAGCTTATTCTCTATCCCCTAACCTCTAGGCATCTGCTATTCCCTGAACAAATGGGCTAAAATATGCAGAGCAATTAGCAGAGTGGCTAACATATAGTAGGTACTCCATTATGCTTCCTGGTCAACTGCAGTATTTTTGAACACAAAGTATGTGTTCAGTGTTACTGTGTTTTATTTCCCAGTAGGTGCTATTAGTCCATTTTCTAGATAAGTTAGGTCAGAAATCAATTTGTTTCAACAAGGTTAAAATATTAACTAGAGATATGGCCAGCATTTGAACCCAATTTTCCTGAATTAGAAATCTCGTGTCCTTTCCATTACTAGACATTGTTTTGTTAAACTGCTACAATAGATCTGAAAGAGTCAGCCAAAAATTGAAAAGTAAGCTTTATTAAAAACCTAAGATTTCTAGATGAAAAAAGGAGTAACAATATGAAAACAATAAACCCTGTATAAAAGAGAGTAAAAAGATACTGTTAAACAAGATGTTTAATTCTTCCCCTTCTTTTGTTGCAGAGGACTTTTAAGGACAAAGTAGTTACATTTGCTCTACTTTCCTCCTTCCTCAACAAGTCCAGCATGAGCTCTCTCATGTTCTCTTTGATTAAGCTGCCCCACTATCAGGACATACTAGGATGAAGAACTGGTCAGTTTTCATTCTTGGAAACTTCTCAACAGCAAGAACGGCAAGGCAGTTAGTAGGTGGCCCTATCACTACCCCTATGCAGTACCAAGAGCTAAATCTCTGCTTCTGTGTTCTCGAATACTGAGCTGGGTGGTCTTCTAACCTGGATCCATAATTTCTCTACTGCAAGAACCAACAAACACTGTTCATAAAACACTTTAAGCAACTGCTTGCTTATTAGGACTAAGAGGGGAAGAGCATAGGGATGGAAAAATAAGGAAAACCATGAATGCTCAAAGCATAGATTAGGTTGGGAAAAGAGACTTAAGTATCGGCAGAAATATAGCGAGATTCCTTCAAATTTAAGAGATGATTAAAAATCTTAGTTACTATGATAAACAGCTTCATCAATGACAAGTGTCTGCCATCAGGGAACAAATCCTATTATCCTATCAATCTCTATACAAACATAAAGACTCATAGATACTGAACCAGGTGTGGTGCTAAACACTTGTAATCCCAGCTTTCAGGAGGCTGAGGCAGGAAGATCTTGAGTTCAAGACCAGTCAGACCTGTTTCCAAAGGGAAAAAAAGAAGAAGAAGAAAAAGAAAAAACTTACTGGCCCAGACCCTAATTTTTTCCTTCCAGTGCTGATAACAGGAGTTTAGGCCATCTACGGAAACTCCTTATAATAGGATTTGATCTCCATTGGCTTTTCCTACAGTTGACTATAAACCAGAACAACACTGTAGTTTAGGGCTATTTTGAAAATCTAAATAAGTGCTTTTGTGATTAAACTCTACTCAACACAAGACTAACTTTGGCTTTCAGTTTAATCTTCTAAAGACATCATTGTTTATGTTTGTTGACACTTTTAAAAGAACAAAATTGTGAATAACAGATTTTAAACAAAGCCCTGATAAAGCTTAAAACTAATCATTTTCCCCCACACCAGTTTTATTTGGATTTTGTGTTCCACATAGAAACCCTTAAAGACAATGTTTATATAGTATATAAAATATAGATAATATGGGAGTTTCTGACAAATGATTAATGAAAAATTATTAACTATATAACCTATGCATACCAGAGAAACTTCAATATGTACAAATCAGCATGAAGTTTCTAGTTCCCAAACTTTGGTTATATGAATATGTCTCAAGCACCACAGAACAAACATTGATCCTAATTTAAAGAAAAAAACAAAACAAAACAAAAGAATCTCAAGAAACAAACAAAAAAACCCCTTCAACTCTCTTAAATCTGTTTTCATTACACTATATGAGCAAAACTCTTTTATTCTACATTTCCTTTTTTCTTGGTCAGTTTCTAGAAACAGTGTGAATAAAAATTGATCAGGATAAAAAGGATAGACAAACCATACAGATAAAAGTTGATGTGTTAAAAGAACAACTTCTCGAAATTATTCTGACTTAAATAAAGAACGACATAGGATATGTACGCTATGTAACATGTATGGGAAAAAAAACAGTTCTTAATTTTCAAAAATTCACACAATGTAGGCCTGTTAGTATTGGGATGAAAGGTTCACAGGGAGATTTGTAGCAAATTCTGTTATATAGATTCCTGGATTTTGACATTTTCCCAGGATCACTGGCATCTGCTAGCTGCAGAAGCAATTTGTATAATATACATACATGAAGAAAGAAACCCGACAGCTGAGCACAACCTTTCGTGGAAATTTTTACAAGAAATCTGATGGGCAAAAGAAAAACAAATCAAAGAATAAAAACCAAAATAGAAGAAAATGAAAAGATAACATAACTATGCCCATTTAAGTCAGGATGGATAAAGCTTAGATATATAAACTGACAATTGCATATGTTTAGAAGGGATCGCATCCTTGACTAAAAATGTAGATTATATACACACTTATATTAACTTAAGTCATTTCATATATTACACCCGACAATTCAAACAGGATGTCTCTGAGCAGCGGGAAGAGGTTCTGTTCACTTGGCTCCTCAAGTCCCTGTCTTTTGTCCTGGCTGGTTGACAGTCTCTGTGCAGGACTCAACAGCATGGTATATGAATGGATAAAGCTTGATGTCTGGTCCAGGGGTAGAACAGTTTCTGCATTCTTCATTGTAGTATCGTAGCAATAGCTTATACACTTCTCCTGGAGGGTAAATGGCCAAAACAATTTGCATATGAAGGTATGTAGATGAAAAAAACTTCAAAAGAACACTAGAATTTTGTCATCTAAAGAGCACGTGCTCAGATTTGGTTTTTGAAACTACAATATGAATTTCTTATGTTTAGAAGGCTTTCCTGGCATAAACTTAAAAATTTTACAAACACTTTAAAGAAACAACTTAGATCATGATAGCATCAGGCTACATATGGTAAGCTGTCCACACTGCTGTGGGAGCTCATGGCGACCCTCACTATACACTCACCTCCTAAGGCAGCAATCACACTGGATGAGCATACTCCATATCTGACAAATACCACAGACTGAGGCTTCTTAGGTTTGGATTTACTTTCATGTGTCTTACACCTTTTTGTTTTCTTTTCTTTACTTTTTTTCTTTTTTGGTGCTGGAGATTGAACCTAGGGTCTTGTGCATGGTAAGCACATGCTCTACACTCTAGCCCCCATTTTAATTTTTTATATACACAAAAGTAAAAATGGAAAATAACTCCAACTTCTTGACTTTAATAAGCTGACATACTCATTCAAAATTGTGGATGAAACTCTGCTAGAAAAATAGACTACAAATGCTGTCCCTCTAAGAGCTTTGTTCTATCCCCCTGAAGTGATGCACTTGTCTCTTCTTATCCACTGTGATCCATCCAGATTTAGCAAGTGTTCCTCCTAGATGGTGTATAATCCATCTAGATACCAAGTATCAAGACTATCTTCTACTTACCAACAGTCAACTTCCTCTCAGTAAGGAAAGTGTGCATACTGTAAATGTCTCTCATCAATTCTGAGTCCCCAAAGGTAAAATAAACCACATCGCGTTCAGCTGCTGCAGCTGCCAGTATCTGTATTAAAGCTGTAGCAAAGAGAAAAGATACAGCTCTATTATGATACTTTCAATCAAGTTACCTTTAACTCTTTCAACCAGCTAACTTATAGCTGGTATGTAACAGCTTCATCTCAGATTAAAGATTTATAAATCAAATACACATTGTTATGAATAATGAATATAATATGGGCATAAATCATCTAGTTGTGGGTTTTCAGATATGCTGCTGGGAATATCATTGAAGTACAGGATTTCAACACAGACACCTTCTGTGGATCACAAATAGAGGAAAGTGCATCTGAAACCGCAAACCAAGGCACTGAGATGATATTTATATTCACTTCTATTAATCCAGAACTAATATTTTTGTTTGCTTGCTTCATATTATAATTTTGTCTCATTACACAGTCACTGATCTTTTGTATCACAGGCATATTTGGGAGGTTCCAATTCCCTCAACACACAGCAAGCATTCCCAAACGGTATCCCTCTGTGCTTCTACTGCCAACATCTTTGCAGCATGGAGTCAGGAGTCAGTGTTATTGAAGATTCTGGGCAGTAACTGTCTAGTATGTTGGAAGAGAAAAACAACTGACAGCCACTATCTTCAAGAGTCAAAGCTACAAATCGATGAGCCTGAAATATATCTGACAAAATTAAGTTCCTTTACAATCTTTATCTCTGTAGGTAGAATTTATTTTGAATAACAGGAAGACCGAACATAGTTAAAATAGTGCCCTTTTGCTAGTCGTATGTTTTTCACTTCATAAAAGAGAAGGTGGGGGTCAAATTAAAACATTATGGAAGGATGGATAAAGAAATTGTGGTACATATACACAATGGAATACTATTCAGCAATAAAAGAGTAAAATTATGGTATTTGCAGGTAAATGGATGGAATTGGAGAACATTATGCTTAAGTGAAGTAAGCCAATCCCAAAAAACCAAATGCCGAATGTTCTCTCTGATTAGTGGATGCTGATAAATAAGGTGGGTGGGAATGGGGAACATAGGAGAAATGGAGGAACTCTGGATGGGGCAGGTGGGAAGAGGGAGGAAGGAAAAGGGAAGGGGTGTAGTAAAGATGGTTGAATGAGATGGTTATCACTACCCTAGGTGCATGAATGAAGACACAAATGGTGTGACTCTATCTGGTTTGCAACCAGAGAAATGGAAACATTGAGCTCTATATATGTACTATGACTTGAAATGCATTTAAATAAATTAATTAAAAAAAAATACATGTGAAATGAGTATATATTTATCTAAAGCAAGAAATGAACTATTGCATACCCAGAGAGGATGTAATTTTATCACTATTATTTGTCAGTCTTGGGTGGAGTGTTACAAAGGAAGCTGCTTTGGTTGTTTTTAAAGAAAACTATGATAGCGTCATATATCATATGCCTAGTTATTGAAAGTTTTGGAGATACCAATTATATGAAGACATCTACCTGACTAAAATTTATTTTGTTAGGTCTTTTTAATAAGACTATTAAATTTGATATTGACTGAAAAAAAAAAGAATTATGGAAGGACTGAGGTTGTAGCTCAGTGGTGGAATGCTTGCCTCGCATGTATGAGGCACTGGATTTGATCCTCAGCAGCACATAAAAGTAAATAAAGGTATTGTGTCCATCTATAATCAAAAAACATTAAAAAAAATTATGGAGGATTTTTTTATTGTTTTGATTTTGAGAGCATGCTAATGTTCTACATATTCAACATTAATATAAATGAAAATGGGGAGGAACCTAAAACTGGCAGCAAAATAAAACAAGTTAGCTTACTTTTAGTTGAAGTGAATAAAATAACTACACTGAAGGGAAAGAAAAAAGAAAGAAAATAACTGAAAGAAATTATGAAGATAGTTATGTGATCACCCTTGGTCTTAGCCAAATTCTTAGGAAAGAATTGCAAACAAACTCCCATTTTTGTTAGGAATGTTTACCATAGTAATTATATATAAAGTAATTCTGAATCCATTTTTAAGTGTATTAGAGAACTAAGCAAAAGAATAAATATGTTGATATTACTGGGAGCTCAGAGTCTCACTGAGAGAATGGACACACAGACAGAATGAGGGAAGACAAAAAATAACTCCACGGGCATGGATGAAAATGGAAGACAGCCAGGCACAGTGGCGCACACCTGTAATCCCAACAGCTTAGGAGTCTGAGGCAGGAGTATCACAAGTTCAAAGCCAGCCTCAGTCATTTAGTGAGGCCCTATCTCAAAATAAAAAATAAAAAGGGATGGGGATGTGGCTCACTGGTAAAGTGCCCCTGGGTTCAATCTTCAGTACAAAGAGAATGAAAAGGAAGACAATGGTGTGTGCTCCTGATGTCTAAATTAGATACATATTTGTGAGTGTGTTTATACACACATGTTCTAGCTCTGTTGGCTGAATGGGGCAAAAACAGACTCTCTAGTAGAGCTGAGCACACCAAGTATCAGATGTGGTCTCTAATTCTATTCCTCCTAACAAGAATGGACTACTTAGGGAAATGTCTGATTCCATGGCTGGGACAGGAAAGATACAAGATGAGTCTAGAACATTTTGTTATACCAGAAGATAAAGTAGTGTTAAACAAAGAGAGAGAGAGAGAGATGAAGGAAAAATTGGTGAGAGCTTATCACAAAGAAATGGGAGTTTGAAGGAGTTCTCATTCACCAAATTTGGATGGGCTGAGCACCAAAATACTAAGTACAACAATCAATTAATTACAAACCATTAAAAAATGTGTACCCTTGATTAATACCTATTAGATACATAAAGGAGGGGGTGCCACAACACAAACAACTTCTCTGTGCAATCAACCATGGTTAAGACTGGATCAGGCAAGGATCATTACAGATGTGAAGTCAAGGGAAATTTGTGTTACGGTGTCTTCCCGAGATTGCTTACTAGTTAAAAGGCGGGAGGTGGGGCTCAGTAACTATGCACTAGAAAAATCAGGCAATATCTTTACTGGGTGATCAAAATAAATAAAACTAGGAGGGAAATTGTAGTGTGTGTGTGTGATCAATATATTATATAACATTATATAATGTATCATTATAATTTAGCCAAGCTATTCATTAAAGTATGGCATATGATATTTTAGCAGAACATACTAGGAACTTTCATCTTTATGTATTTTTACACACACACACACACACACACACACACACCATCATCATCATTTATAGCCACACACAAATTAAGAATTACAAAAAATCCAGAGGCCTCAATTATTTTTTCCTCTGCTGGGGAATTTGCATAGCATGTATGGGACTTGCAAATAGATTTGTATGTCCGTTAAAAACATTTATATATGATCGAAGTGTACAGAAAATTTGGTGTTTTGCAATAAAATGCATTTAGAGACATTGTACTGAATTAGGCTAACACAATGAAATTTCCACATGTTTTAAATTTCACCTGTTACTACATTCTCTTTTTTTGCCGGTGTTAAGAACCAATGTCAAAATTGACAATAAGAAAATTCAATGCCTTTTAAAATATATGCACAATGTAAAAAAGTTTAAGTTCATTCACTGTTTTACAAATTGTTATCATGAAGATGATATTTATTTGGAAGTGTTTTGAAAGCTACAACTAATAGATATGTACATAGATAGAAATGTAGTTTACTTGGATTTGTCCTTAAACTGTTTGGTAGCTAATAGCTGCCACAGGTTAACAAATTTAGTCTATGTTCTAGTTTTTAAGCAGATATTAAAAACTCAGAATGGTAAAAAAAAAAAAAAAAGAATCAACAATTGTGTCTGATGCCCTCCAATGCTTCTAGACAGTATCACTGATACAGGGTTCTGTCTGAGAAAACAATATCTTAACCTCATCCCAAGGAAAACAGTAAACCCAAAGAATGCTGTATTCTTCAAACATGTTGTCATAAAAGACAAAGAAAGCCTGTTTTGGAAATACCATGAATTCAAAACGAGTCTAAAACATGTGGCAACTAAATGATGTAGCTGACCCTAAACTCTGTGTTAGAGGGGAAAAAGACTAGAAAGAGCTTTACTGGGTCATCTGATGTGAAAATATAAAGAGTAGATAAAAGTACTAATGTGCATGTATGAATTTAATAACTAATGTGTTTAAGACTTTTTTTTCCCTTTCCCTTAGGAAATACATATTGACGTATTTAGGAAAGAGGGCATAAATGATACAGGAAAAAATTGTGGGAATGTGTATACACATATACATTATATACATAGAAATAGATAAATTATTTTTACTTTTTATAAATTTGAAAGCATTTTTAAATAGTTTAAAAAGTTATAAAGGAAAATGTGTTTCAAGGTAAACTAGGAAAATTTGGTATAGTCAAGTATTCTCCAGATTTGGGAAAGGATCTATATTATAATACACATGAGATTCTAAAGTATCATCAGAGTATGTCTTGATTTCCAAATTAGTATTTATTGAGTACCCACAACTTGGGAGGTACCAATGACTAGATCTCATTTATCTCAGAGTGTTGAAATTAGTAAAAGAGGTAAATTTTAATTAAAATTGCTCAACCAACTTATGCATACAATTTCTCAGCTACACAATAAAGCACTTGAATCAGATGATCCCTAAAGACTCTTTCAGAGTTTAAGATTCCATAATCACTGTTAGAATTTTTCTCTATGTATCATCAGATGTTAGTTTATAAACAAAGAAAATTACCAGGAAGATAAATTAATCTTAACCTAAGATATGTCAATAGTCACTGGCAAAAGCTCATTTAAACAATAGTATATGGACCTCACTCTCTCTGATATTCCCAAGATCTTTGTAAATCTAGAGAATTATGCCTCATGATTTAAATGGACTCTCTTCTACCTAAAGTTAGATGAGAATAAATCACAAATCTAATAATGTATGTGGATTGATTCCAAGGCTGACATAAAAGCATGAAATTCTAACTTCAAGCACAACTAGGTGCCAAAATCATCACCTAAATTAACCTGTGGGGAGCTTGGTTTTAATTTTCTTTTTGGCATCAATTTTAAGTTGTGAATAAATAAATGTGAATAATCTCAAAAAAAAAAAATTACAGTGTCCTGTTGCAACAAATGAATCAAACAGAAACTAGTTAAAATGATGGCTACTGAAGCACAGGTGTCGGCTGAGCCACCAGTATGTAGTACTAGTAGCTCCTGCTTGCACAGCTCTCGCAGCTTGTGAGCACTGCTGCAGGAGCTCTACAAGCACCGACTTTCAAGGATCAACTCATTTAATCCTCACAGAAACTGAGTGAGATAATTATTAGTATTATTTGTTTTGAAAATAATAGGCACCAACAGGCTAAGGAATTTATCTAAGGTACTTAGGTCAGAATGTGGAGCTGAGACTTAAACCCCTGCAATGTGACTCAAGGGCCTCATACCCTCACCCCTCTGCTTGCGGGCTGCCATGACACATCATTCTGCTCAAGGCCAAGCAGATCTTACTAAGTGCCAGCTACAAGAACTTCCTTACACTGTTCACTACATTATTTGAATGCATTTTGTAAAGGAGGCTCAAAAAGTACAGACCTAAAAGCAGTATTCATGCCCTTCCAGTGAACCCAAGGTCTTTTGTGAGCTCTCACACCAGTGGGTTGCCCCCAAAACCCAAGCATGCTCACCAGCCCGAGGCGCCTGCTTGTTGTTCCCACAAAACAGCACATTTCTAGGCCAACTCCTATTCTTTTTTTTTTTTAATATTTTTTTTAGTTGTAGATAGACACAGTCTTTATTTATTTATTTGTTATGTGGTGCTGAGGATCGAACCCAGTGGCTCACGCATGCGAGGCAAGTGCTCTACCACTGAGCCACAATCTCAGCCCCCGACTGCTATTCTTTTGCTACTCTTATTGTCTGGCTACTCTTCTTAATCTTGACTTGTCCCACTCCTTATTTATTTATTTATTTGTTTGTTTGTTTATTCACTCACTCACTCATTCATTCATTCTACTCAGGTATACATGATAGCAGAATGCATTTTGATTCACTCCCTCCTCTTATTTCTAAAGGCTCAATGTTGTCCTTTGGCTCTCTGAGCAGCACAACAGAGGTAGGTAAGAACAAAAGCCTAAGGCAACAAGAAGGAAGCCCAGAAGAAAGCAGTTATTTTCTAAGAAATATTGGTATGGTGTGAAAGTATTGGCTATGCTCAACATAAGACATATTGAGAAAACATTAGTTACAAAGACTCAAGGAATTGAAATTGCATGTGATGGTCTCAAGGGTTCTGTGTTTGAATTTTGCTCATGTCAGAATGATAAAATTGCACTTAGAAAATTCAAGCTAATTATTGAAGATGATCAGGGCAAAAACGGCCTAACTTCCATGCCAGGGGTAATCTTACCCATGACAAAATGTGTTCCATGGTCAAAATATAGCAGACCAAGAGTGAAACTCATGTTTATGTCAAGACTCCCACTGGTTATTTGCTGCATCTACTCTGTTTGTTTTACTAAAAAAAGCAACAAGCAGATATGCAAGACCTCTTATGGCTCAAAAAGTCTGCCAAATCCAGAAGGTGATGGAAATCATGACTCAGGAGGTACAGACAAATGATTTGAAAGAAGCAGTCAATAACCTAGTTCCATACAGCATTGGGAAAGACATATAAAAGACTTGCCAATCTATTTATCTTCTTTATGATATCTTCACTAGAAAAGTAAAAATGCTGAACAAGTTCAAGTTTGAATTGGGAAAACTCATAGAGTTTCATGGTGAAAGTAGTAGTTCTGAGCTGGGCACAGTGACTCAAGCCTGTAATCCCAGCACGTAGGGAGGCTGAGACAGGAGAATTGCGAGTTCAAAGCCAGCCTCAGCAACAGCGAGGTGCTAAGCAACTCAGTGAGACCCTGTCTCTACATAAAACACAAAATAGCGCTGAGGATGTGGCTCAGTGGTCGACTGCCCCTGAGTTCAATCCCCAGTACCAAAAAAAAAAAAAAAAAAAAAAGTAAGTAGTAATTCTGGAAAGGGTACTGGGAATGAGACAAACACTGAAGTTGGATGAACCTATGGATATGAACCAACAGTCCAAGAATCTATCTAAAATTCAGATTTTTTAAAAAAGTCATGAATAAAAAAAAAAGTCCTATTGGTAAAAAAAAAAAAAGGCATGTGTGGAGTGGAGGTAGGGCTCAATTGTTGAGCCTTTCATCCACTTTAAAATATACTCTCCAACTCATTTATCTAGACCCAGATCCAATACAGATTAAATAATAAGAGCATACACTCTGGCTTCAATCCTGGTTTGAATCCTGGCACTGAGAATTTTAGGGTAATCACTTACCTCTCTCTGTCTTGGTTGTTTCACCTATAAAGATGAAAATAAAATCTTCCTAATAGGCTGTATTTATATGTAGGTAAAGAATGTACTTAGTGTAATTCCTGGAACACAATGCATTCAACACGTTCTCAACTAATAATAATAATGACAACAATAACAATAGTGAACACACTATGGTCTTTGAGGAAGATGGGGCCAAGTTTAAATGTTAGTCTGACATTACCTCTCTCTTTAGGTTTGTTAGCCTGTCTACAAACCTTGGTTTATAATTCTTGAACATGCAGCTACAAACTAAAGGTTAAAATTTGCTCCCAGAATGTAGGCTATCTGTGCACCTCACTGATTCTTTTGATGAAAAGCTTTTTAGTTTAAATCCGTCCCATTTATTGATTCTTGGTTTTATTGCTTGCGCTTTAGAAGTCTTGTTAAGGAAGTCGGGGCCTAATTCGACATGATGAAGATTTGGGCCTACAATTAGGCACAGGGTCTCTGGTCTAATTCCTAGGTCTTTGATCCACTTTCAGTTTTGTGCATGGTGAGAGACAGGGGTTTAGTTTCATTTTGCTGCATACAGATTTCCAGTTTTCCCAGAACCCATTTGTTGAAGAGGCTATCTTTTCTCCAATGTATGTTTTTGGCACCTTTGTCTAGTATGAGATAACTATATTTAAGTGGGTTAGTCTCTGTATCTTCTATTCTGTACCACTGGTCTACATGTCTATTTTGGTACCACTACTATGCTGTTTTTGTTACTATAGCTTTGAAGTGTAGTTTAAGGTCTGGTACTGTGATGCCTCCTGCTTCACTCTTCTTACTGAGGATTGCTTTGGCTATTCTGGGTCTCTTATTTTTCCAAATAAATTTCATGATTGTCTTTTCTATTTCTATAAGAAATGACTTTGGGATTTTAATTGGGATTGCACTGAATCTGTATAGTGCTTTGGGTAGTATGGCCATTTTAATAATATTGATTCTGCCTATCAGGAGCATGAGAGATCTTTCCCATCTTCTAAGGTCTTCTTCAATTTCTTTCTTTACTGTCTTGTAGTTTTCACTGTAGAGGTCTTTCACACAAGAGGTCGCTCTTGTTAGATTGATTCCCAAGTATTTTATTTTTTTTGAGGCTATTGTGAATGGAGTAGTTTTCCTGATTTCTCTTTCAGAGGATTCACTGCTGATGTATAGAAATGTATTTGATTAATGGGTGTTGATTTTATATCCTGCAATTTTGCTGAATTCATTTATTAACTCTAGAAGTTTTCTGGTGGAATTTTTTGGATCCTCCAAGGATAATATCGTGTCATATGCAAATAATGATAGTTGGAGTTCTTTTCCTATTCGTAATTGTGCAAATAAAATGAGAAAAATACAGTGATTCTTATACTTAATGATCATCAACTCATGGACAGTAAAAAGAAAATTCCTGAAGCCAATTCCCAGTTCCATTACCTCAGCACCATTTCTGAGTTGCTAATAACAAGTATTCGCTTACCTCAGACATTTTTTTGAGTATTTCTTTTATTTATTTATTCTAATTAGGTATACATGACAGCAAAATGCATTTTGATTCATTGTACACAAATGGAGCATAACTTCATTTCTCTGGTTGTACACAACATAGAGTCACACCATATGTACAGTTACACATGTACCTAGGGCAATGACGCCCATCTCATTCTACTACCTTTCCTGCCCCCATACCCCCTTCCCTCACCCTCCTCCCCTTTGACCAATCAAAGTTCCTCCATTCATCCATTCTTCCATACCCCAGACATTTCTGAATGTACATTATCATACAAGGCCCTAACCTAAGAACTGGGTCCACAAAGAGGTCAATATAGGAATGTTAAAGAAGGAGTATTTTTACTCAAGCAAGACTGGGAGAGAAATAGAAAAGGTGATTTGTTCTGGCAAAAAAAAGCAAAGTGCCAAGGAACTTGTGGTAGGCAGTGAGGTAACCTGGAGCACAATTCTCTGTCTCCTCTTCTGCACCTCCATTATCATGCCTCCCATTAACCTCAGTCAATAGGCTAGGCCATGTCAACCACAGTATAGCAGAAAATGACTCATTAACACTGTCCAGGTTCTAATCTCTTCCAATTAATGATGTTTTGTTCTGTTTTTGCAGTTTAGCTATCTTGATTGTACAATAGCAAAGTAATTAGTAAAGACATATTTAGGTTTGATATAAATGGAAACTAGATCAGAAAGAAAATAAATTTATATCAAGTTTCTAAATCTCAGAAACTTTTCATTTACTATAAATGTCATGAAAACCAAGTGGAAATCTCAATTTCACTAGGGATACATCAAATATTTACTGAGTTTGGGACTATGATAATTTGGTCCCAGTGATGGGAAGGTATCTAAGTTGGTCCAATTACAATACCTCCATGGGATTTTAAACCAAGGAGTCCTTCTTCCTCCTGGGTCACTCAACAGCAGTCCTGTAAGCCTGAGATTATTTGGTCCCGGTTCCTGCCATGCAGAAACAATTGATGGAAACAGAAGAGAATGAGGCCATCACACTGAGAAGAGCAGGCAGGAGAGGAACCAACACTGAAGAAAGGGAGCACCTGATCCTAGGATCATCCATGAGGGCAACTCCATCTTGCCTTTCTCAGTGAACTGGCCAATAATCCCATTCTAAGCAGAAGGGATAAGCTCTATTAGTTCTCTTTTAATGGAAACAACCCTAATTCATAACTTTTTGGAGGGGAGAAGGAAATCTTTCTGGAGCAGATAACACCAGAGCAGAGGAACAGAAGGAACTGGTTGGGTACAGAGAGGTAGTTACAAAAGAATGTGTTAAGTCTTAGATTAATAAAGGCAGAGGCTGCTAAATAAATCCATTCATTGAACAGATTTTATTGGCAAGTCATTTTAAGCACCAAAGGTAGGATATGGGGATAGAAAAGAAAATGCATAGAACTACAGTTTCTAGATGCCTTTAAGAGTTGGTAATGTATAGCTCAGTGGTAGAACATATGCTTAGTACCTGGGTTCAATTCCCAACACTACACAAAACATAAACAAAAACAAAGAACAGATACAGAAAATTGGCCAATCACTCACAAATCAGGTAACATTCTATGGACATGACAAAAATTAAACAATGAAGGAATGGCAAGAAGAAATTGACAAAATCACAATAGAAGAAGTTTAAAGCACTACTAAGTGTCTTCATGAAGCAAGTAGATAAAAAAATCAGAAGGATGAAAAGTCTTAGGTGAAAAGTACAGAATCCTCCCCCTGTTCCCTCCCTGGGAATTGAACCCAGGTCCCTCACATACTAAGTAAGCACTCTACCAGTGAGCTATACTCCAACCCCTATTTATTATATTTATTTTGAGACAGGGTCTATTAAGTGGCCTAGGTTAGCCTCAAACTTGTGATCTTCCTGCCTCAGCCTCAGGTGTGTGCCACTACATCTGGCTCGGGTATAGAACTTTACAGGCATGGAGTAAGCTCTATACCCTTCAGAGACACCTTTCAGTGTCAATACATATGTAATAATTAACTATATTAGGTTACAAAGACAAGCTCAAAAAACTCCAAAAAGTAGAATATCATATAATTTTTTTACTATAATACAATAAGAAATAGTAAAAAAGCAAATTTATTTTTTAAAATCCAACTCTTTAGAAATGTTTAAAATCTGCTAAAAATCTCATGGTTTTGAGACGGGAGCCCACCCTACAATCTCTGCTGAGGACAGGATGTAGAAAACTGAAAGAAAAAAAAAAAAGCATTTCCACCCTAACAATGAGAAAAAGCCAAATAACCTACAAAATTATAACTTCTGGCTTTACCAGAAAATTGAGTTTGCAAGGCAATCAAAGTGTGACAAGCCCCTCTAAAGAGATAAAGCATGAACTGCTTTACCTTTGAAAGATCACAGGATAAAGACATAGTCACCATACAAATGATATAAGAATAAATACACTAAAATTTTAATAAAATTTTTACACATTTTTTTTTCAATCCTGGGGATCAAACCTGGGTCCTTGCTAAGTCTTGGGCATGCTAGGCAAGTGCTCTAACACTGAGCTATATTCCCGACCCAAGTTTAACAAAAATTTAAAAGCCAAGTGGGGACTAGTCCCTTCAGAATATAGATGCTCCTTAACTTATGATGGGGTTACATCCCGATAAACCCATAGTTAAAAATATCCTAAATAGAAAATGCATTTAATCACCTAATGTACCAGTCATCCCAGTTTAGCAGCACAACACTGCAGAACATTAGTTGTTTCCCCTCATGCTTATGGGGCTGGCTGGGAGCTGCAGTTTCTGGTCCCTGCCTAGCAGCCATGAGAGTAATATACTATGCATCACTAGCCTGGGGGAAAAGATCAAAAGTAAAAGTTTTAAGTATTGTTTCCCCCAATGTAAGGAGAGCTTGAATTTACTCAAAACATTTTCCCATGGCCTCCACTAGGCAAGAGGGCAGAGAGTCCTACTGGTGGCACGGGTGTGCATGAGACCACTGGCTGCTTCTGGGGCCAGCCACAAAATCCTTTCTTCTCCCCCAGTACCTTCCTTCCTGTTTTCTGGCTTCTATTGCCATCAGTTGCCTGGGACAGAAAGTTGTTAATAAGTGTCTACTGAATTAATATGAAAAATGTTTTCCTAAAAGCTATATAACAATGGGCAGTTAAAGAAGTGCAAAATCAATTGGTATAAATTGTTGAGACTAATGTACAATTAGGTAACAGTATATTAAAAATACTGAGTACTATTTTTAATAAAAGAAATAAAAATTTTAAGGCTTTACATATGTCTGTGTTCCTCCATGAAAAATTTAGGGTAAGATTTTTTGTTACAAAAACACATATATCATGACAATAGAAAAAGTTATTAAAAAGAAAATAAACAATATCTATGCCATCCACTTGGAGATATACTACAGTTAATCTTTGCACAAAAACTGATAAATGAAGAACCTCAAATCTGAATGTAAAATTTTAAATGACTTATGTGGCATAACCTGTATACTCCCCCCCCATAATGTGGCAATATTCCAAAAAATCTTTCCATGTCAGCGGATCTATTTTTTTCCCCAGTATATTTAATTAATTTATTTGTTTTTAATCTTTTTTTTTTTTAAAAAATGTATTCCTTTCAGTCATACATGACAGCAGAATATATTTTGGTAAATTATACATAGAATACCACTTATTCTATTTAGGATCCCATTCTTGTGGTTGTATATGATGCAGAGTTACCCTGGTTGTGTATTCAAATACAAGGCTAGGAAAGTTATGTCTGATTAATTCTACTGTCCTTCTTCCCCTCCCCTCTCTCTTCTCTTCGTTCCCCTTTGTTTAATCCAATGGATTTCTATTCTTCCCCATCTCACTCTCCCTTGTTTTGGGTTACTGCTTTTAATGGCTATATAATATGTTATTACACAAATAAACCATATCTTTCTTTTTAAAAATCAGTTTTAGAGCTGTATGTGGTGGTGCAAACCCATAATCCCACAATTCAGGGGCTCAGACAGGATTGTAAGTTCAAGACCAGTCTCAATAACTTAAGGAGACCCTAAGCAAAAGGATCAGGATGTCTCAGTGGTAAAGCACCTCTGGTTTCAATCCCCAGTACCAAACCAAACCAAAAAAAGAAAATCAGTTTTAGTAACCAATCTTTTACTAAAGGATATTATGACTGCTTATAATATTTTTATGAACAAAGGGTAGAAAGATGTCAAAGAATTATTCCAAAATTTAAATCTCAAATTATTAAGAAAATTCTTACAAAGTAAAGATTTTTCACATAGTAGAAATTTTTTTTACTATATTTTTACATAGTAGAAATTTCTGAATGCTATACCTGACAGTCACTAGAGCAAACAAAGCTGCAGTCTGAGACAAAGGCCTTTAAGCCACAAAGAAAAGAAAGAAATGAACACATTTATAATGCTTTCTAAATTGTCCAGCACAAATGACCATGGTTTATGGCAGATCTGGTTTCTGGATTGATGGCACGAATCTAGTCATTCATTTTACTTAAGAGAAAAACAGGAAAAAAGTGTCTGTCATAAGATCAATAAACTCAAGAGTAAAAAGCGTGTTTCCTCAAACAAATTCAGGATGATAAAGAATTTCACAAAATAAAAATCCCAAATTCTTTCTTTTATGGACTTTCAGATACGGGAAAAAAAAGGGCCATGCAGTTTTTGTTTTCAAATTTGAGGAAAATATGGATGAAAATCTTTAGGATGAGAAGACAGGGAAGATTTTTCTAAGCATACCACAAAAAATGTGGACATATAAAAATTAACTCAGTATGGCAACAGCTCAAGAGGCTGAAATGAAAAGTGTAAGAAAAATGCCTGCAACATGGGGAAGTTGAACAATTACTATTTGATGCGGACACATCAATGTTTATTAGCAGCTCAATTCATAATAGCTAAGCTACGGAACCAACTTAGGTGCCCTTCAATGATGATGAATGGGTATAGAAAATGAGGCATATATACACAATAGATTATTACTCAGCCATAAAGAAGAATGAATTTATGGCATTTATCAGTAAATGGATGGAACTGGAGGCAATCATGCTAAGTGAAATAAGCCAATCCCTAAAAAACCAAAGGCTGAATGTTCTCTCTGATACATTAGAATGAATCGGACATAACTTTCCTATGTTCATGTATGAATACACAACCAGTGTTAGCTCCACATCATGTATAACCACAAGAATAGGAAATTGTACTACATGTATATAAAATATGTCAAAATACACTCAACTGTCATGTATATCTAAAAAGAACAAAGAAAAGATTAAAAAAGAAAAACAAGAAAAAAACAAACAAACTGGAGTGCAGGAGAGGTACACGGTCCCTCTTCTAAGAGGACCCAACTCTCGAGAGTGTCTCCTTTTCCTTTTTCTATTCAATAAACTCATTCCTGTTACTCTGAGTGATATGTCTAAAATCCTTCTGACATGGTTGCAAGAATTGGGGCTTGAAGAGGGGTCTTCCTGCTGCCTCAGTTTCTTGGAAGGCCCCAGCTTTGTAACATTGGTGAGGCTGCTCATATAAGGAAGACAATGTAAACTGATGCAGTCTTTCACAGTGCAATTTACAAGTATTAAAATATAAAGGATACATATTCTTTGAATCATTAATGTTACTTCTAGGAATTTACTCTAAAAAGATAATTACATATAGCTTATGTATAATTATACGCCATAATGTTGCTTATAAGATAAAGGAAACCAATCAACTGAAATAAAGTATATACGTACATACAATAGAAATACTAAGTAGCCATTAAAAAATGTTGACAAGAGGTGACAACTAGCCCCTTGCTACTAGGTTGGCTGAGGCAGGAGGATCATGAATCTGAGGCCAGCCTGTGCAAAACAGTGAGACTCCCATCATGAGACCCCCCAATGAAGGAAAGAAAGGAGGAAGAAGGGAATAAGGGAAGGAGGAAAGGAGGAAGAGAGGAAGGAAGAGAAGGAGGGAGGGAGAGAGGGCAGGAATAAGGAAAGAAAGAAGGAAGGGGAAATGTTGACAGTACATCTATATTTGTTGGTGTTAAAAAGCCATCCATAAGACTGTAAGGTTTTCAAAATGTCAAATGGTGACACAGATTGTTATAGCAATGTCTGAAAGGATGGCCACCAAAATGTTAGCTATGAATTCTGGTGATTTTTACACACTCAGAGCATTTTTCTACATATTCAAAATGAATAATAAATGTCATTTTATAAAATTATTTACTTTTTATTGTTGGGGAACAGTTACATTATCACAGACCCAAATTGTTTTATTCCCAAAGAGATGGATTTTATTTATACCTACTTTGGTTATCAAGGCCAGCTAGTAGTTTATAAATTATATTACTGTTACATTGATAATTGTGATATTACAATTTAAGTTGCTAGCAGAAGCTTCAAAAATCCTTGGGTATGTGCAACCCCCAAAATGGCAAGTTATACTCCATGTATGTATATATGTCAAAATACATTCTACTGTCATGTATAACTAAAAAGAACAAATAAAAAATTGTTTAAACTCCTTGGAATTTCTTAACTACTAGTGGCTTTGTTATGCTAACATACAGAACCCCACTTCCAGGAGTAGGGGTAGGGGTGGAGATCAAGTTCAATCACTTAGCAATGATTTAATCAATTATGCCTAGTGCTGGAGCTTCCAAAACAACTCTGGATACCAAAGCTCAGAAGAGTTTTCTGGATGAAAACGTTTCATGTGCAGAAAAAATGAAGTATCAAGACACCATGGAATCAGATTGTCAATGATCTGCATTCCCTTCCATACTCTGTGTGTATCCTTTATAATAAAACTGCAACTTAAGTATACCACTTAAAAGTTCTATGAGTCATTCTAATAAATTATCAAATCTGAGAACCATGGGAACCTCCCATGCTGGTAGCCAGCTGGTCAGATGCTAGTGATCTAGCGATCCTGCTCAGACTTGTGGATAGTCTAAAGTGGAGACTGTTTTATGGAGGACTCTGTCTCTACTCTGTGGTTTCTGTACTAACTTCAAGTAGTTAGTGTCAGAATTACACTGTGGTATACCCAGCTGGTATCAGCACAGTTGGGCTGAAAGAGAATGGTAACCATCCTAAGTAATTATATAATACAATTTTTTCTATTTACCAATACTTTGAAAAGTAAAGCAAATGTCATCACCTAGTAAAGGATCAACAGCATTGTTAATCAGGTTTTGTGATTTTTTTCACCACAAACAACAAAATACAATATGCAAAATGCTTATCCTTCTTGGGTACCCATATGCCTCCTCATCTGTGCAGCTCTCCCAAGATATATTCCCACCACACTGTGTGTCTCTATTAGAGCACTCATCATCATGTGCTGCATTTGTTTATGCCTCTCTCTCATGTGCAGGACAGTGACTCCCAAAGGAAGGTCCTTATTTTATTCATCTTTTTATTCTCAGTGCCAACCACAGTGCTTAGAATATGGCAGATGACCCATCAGTTTAGTCAAATAGTTATGCCTGTAAAAAATCACTCCACAAATGAAAGTGCTGGAGTAGGTGCTTTGGTTTGAAACCTGTCTTTTTGGACTCTTTGCCCTAACTTTTCTATCTTCAACTAAATACTGTGTCTGAGAGATCAAACAGATAAGCAAGCTCTATAAGGAAATAGTAAATTAAACTAAGAATTCCTCTAAATATAATAATTTAAATAAAATATAGTAATAATAAAAAGAGTATGGTGTCAAATATTCTTTTACTTAAGACTTTTGTAGTCTTTTATGATAGAACATTAGAAATGTTGTTAAAGGACTACTTTTCCCCTGGCAAGCATGCCTTATCCTTCAGGATTTACTCACCTTTTAATCTAGCATCACCCCCAAAGGCACCACAACCCCAGTTTCCTGTGGCCACAGCAGAAAGATTCTCTGAAGTAACTCCAGGACGCAGAAATCCACAGTAAGCCTGCAAGATGAAAGAAATATCACAGCACATGAGTAACAGTATTTCTGATGGATATAACAGGATCAGCATCCATTACCAAACTTACATTCCCTCTCCCTCATTTTTCTTTTTTCTTCTTAAGGCCAAAGTAGAGGGGAAAACAGAGAAAAGCCTGGGATTGTACAAAGAAGAGAATGAGAAATGACAGATTCTAATATTTATTTGTTTGAATGTTGGGTAAATCAAATCCCTTAAACTCATACAAGTATTAGTTTGTTAGAAGTACTGAGGTGCTGTAAGAAATCAAACACATGGTAGGAAGTGGGTCAGTAAGGCAAAAACTACTTCTGCAGAAGAGTGTATCCCCAAAGGGACCTGGTGGGCAGTACACCTGGGTAGGCAGTCCACCAGTTTTTATTCCTAACGAAGCACTGCCATTTGCTTTTATATGAAGAGTTTGGAGGTATGATCTACGCAATTAGCTAATTTAAAATTGGGGAGGGCATGGAAAAGGACTACAGTTGCCTGGATATCTGTTAGGAAATTTAAAAATGGCTCCATTCTGACCACATGGTTTCCTAACTTAAGATGGCTCTATTATATACATGACACTTAGTTACAGTAAATGTTTATGTTGCATTTCAGATTTAACTTTGTTAGAAAACATGAATCTTACAGTTTCTTTTCCACCTCAAACAAATGTGATTATCAGAGATATTTCAAGAACCAATTGGATAACCAAGACAAACTATCAGGGAAGGTACTTGTTCAAACACTGTTTTCTCTGAAGGCTTCTGGTGACCACTTTTGCATCAAAGTAGAGTTACTATGGAGATTCTTTGGCAGGCTCTTCCCCTGAGTTATTGGGACTAGGTTAGTAACTATAATTTAATTTTAAATGTGCTTCCTGCCACTAGAATGCTTAACAAACAACTAGCAATTATCTATAAAAGGAATTTCTACTTCTGATTATGAAAAAAACTTTTAAGATTTCTTTCAGTCCTAGAATTCTCTAGTTTCACAGCTGTTTTAAGACAGAATATTTAAAATTTTGCCAGTAACCTGAAAAAAGTACCATATATCCTGAAGATGCTATCTAAGTATTAATTAAATTAATTTTTGTACATGAGAAGGTCCCAGAGTTTATGGTTTTCACTTCTTTGCAGTCAGCTCAGTCTGAATGAAGATAATAAAATAGCAAAACAAATCTTCCCTAGGTACCAAATAAGCCTAAAATATAGTTTATGTATAATAGTAAATAAAATTAAAAGAATGAGAGAAAAACCAACAATAAAGAAAGATACTTCTGTAAAACCCACATGTTGAAATACAGTAAATTATTCTCTGAAGTTTCCACAAAGGTATAAAAATTTATTTCACACACTGGCTGGATTAACAAGGTTATTCCTTCCATCCTCTCCTAGGCTGTAAATCCTGACAGATATTAATTATAAGTTGGTACCAGACCATTATTCAATGCTATGGTACAGAGCTTACAAAAGAACTTACAAATTACCTGCATAATATTAATAAAGACACTTTAAGTATCCTTGGACTCAGTAATAATAGTTTTGCAAATTTCTTTAAAAGAAATTTAACTGTACAAAGATGTATATTCCTACCTTACATGTAAGAGAAAAATCTGGGACTAATTGTTCAAAAATAGAACAGTAGTTAAATCACAGCACATCAATCCAACCAATTTTATTTAATTATGAAGGTTTTTGAAAAGTATGAAAAACATTTATAATATAAAGTTAAACGAAAGAGGTAAAATAAACAATTATAGGTTAACTTTTGAGTATATTTATATAAAACTAAATTTCATGTGGAAAGACAAGAAATGAAAACAACTGCTTGAAAAATAGTATTATGGATAACATTTTTGTCTTTGAAATAGTTGTACTTTTAGTACACTGTCTTTGCTATTTTAAAATGTAATCTATAATGAAAGTCTGTAGACTTGTTTTCTCATGTAAAATCGAAAATTAGATCAGTTATCTCATGGTATTCTGACTCTATATGTTGAGACACTTAAGGGAAAACTCACTGAAAATAACACATTTTGAACTAAAAAGTAAAGTGACACATACTTTAAGAAAAGATTATAAAAAATCAGATGTTGAACTTAAAGTGTCAGCAGCAAGTACTGATTGGTTTTATTATCAAGCGTTCATTTAACAATAACCTCATTCCAAATTTGTATAATAATAAGAATCAATAAACAATTAAAAAGAATAACTGTGGCAATCCACTTTGTTCAATTTCTATTTTGGAAGGCCCCATGAAATATAGCCATTATGTAATCTCACCTAAACAAGTCTAACATAGCTAAGTACAACTTTTCACAAGTGATTTCCTTCTTTTTCTGCAGGGTTATCTGTCACTTTTTATAAGATGAAGTCATAAATTGTTCCAAAGTCAAAGATAATTCTCCTCTAACATGTCACCCAACTGATCTCTTATAGGATTAAATACAGCTTTGCACATTCAGTTAGATACAGTGAGATGGATTCCTTCCTTTTAAAAACTTACTCCGCTTGCTAGTCAGGATGTGAATCCAATAGGACAGGAGGGGCCCCGGGTGGACCAGATCTTTTCCAGAGGTACTAGAGCACTTTGTGGGACTGCCCTTTCAAATATTATCTGGTAAGTAGTGCCTAAAAGTGACAAACAGGCCCTGAGAGCTCAGAGATCCACACTGAATTTTGAGGACGAAAACTAGTCTTACGTTTTATTGCATCATTTAGAAAAAACACAATTTTTCTCTTTCTCCTTACTTTTTCTCTGGCATGCAAGAAGACATACATGCACATACATGCACACAAACATACACAAGTCATCTTTAAAACTTATTTAATACAGACTTCTGCTTTAAACCTAAGTTTATAAAACATAATGAAATATAAAACATTAAATATTTCTTTCAAGTTGTGTTGCCAGCTTATGTGGAACTCCTGTTACTTATATCAAAATTCATAAATTTATTTCAATAGGCAAATGTAATTAATAAGGGATGGAATGCTTTAATTTAGAAGGCCCAAAGTTATTTGGATTAGTTTGTTAAATTAAGCTGTCAAAAACACTTAACAAAATCATTTGCTGTTTTTTTCTTTTTTAATGAAAGAATTAAAAAAACAATTATTTGATGAAAGAACAAATTTTGGGGGAATACATCAGTGAATGAAGGAATACACATTTTCAATACTTTCCCATGTGCCAGGCCCTGAGCCAGGGGCTTTTCCAATGTTTGTTCATATACTGACAGATTCTATTACATGTGTGCATCAAATGCACAGATTCTATTACATGTGTGCACTTTTTCCTTGAAAAAGTGCATCAAACAGAAAAGAATATTGAGAAAAGGATTCAGTGGGTACTTTGCTCATAGTGGAAGTTTACAATCAGAGGAGAAAGAGCAACTGAGGCATATGCTTGTAGATCATATGTTAACCAAAGGCAGGGTGTATTCTCAATGATTTAAGATTAAACAAGGCAAAAAATTCTAGATCAAATCTAATTATAGTAATTTCTATGTGGGAGGATTTACATTTTTAAAAAGCGATCTGAGGCTGGGCATGATGCGCATGTCTATAATCCCAACAGATTAGAGGCTGAGGTAGGAGGATCACAAATTCAAAGCCACCCTCAGCAACTTGGCAAGGCACTCATCAGTGAGTCCCTGCCTCTAACTACAAAATAGAGCTGGGGATGTTGCTCAGTAGATAAGTGCCCCTGAATTCAATCCCTGGTACCAAAAAAAAAAAAAAAAAAAAAGTGATCTGAGTACTTGGAATAGCTCAGTGATAGAGCACTAGTCCAAGCATGTGTGAGGCCCTAGGTTCAATCCTCAGCACTGCCAAAAAGAAAAGAAAAAAATATCTAAAGTCAGGGGAACCCAATTTAAGCCCCTGCTTGGTCACTGCTCAGCTTTTGGGACCTGGGGCAAGTTACTCAACTTCCTGAGGCTTAGTCTACTGTCTCAAAATTTGCAATAAGAACAGTATCTCTGCCTCCTGGGGTAGTGATCATTAAATTAGACAAGGCATCCCTGGAAGGCAGTTGCGCACCCATAGACCCAGTTACTTAGAGGAGTTACTTAAGGAGAGGAGTTACCCAGTTACTTAAGGCAGGAGAATCACATGAGCCCAGGAGTTCAAGGTTGGCTTGGGCAACACAGTGAGACTCCATCTTAAAAAACAAAGCAAAACAAAAACACCGACAATGCATTTAAAATGCCAAGTGGAGTTCCTAGCACACGTAAGTAATTGTTTCATTGATTTTACTATTTTTACCAATATAATTTTAAAAAATTTCTACTTATATTTGACTGAAAAGAATTTTTCATGAGTTAAAAATTAGACTTAACTGCATACTGACATAAATAATGGCAGGCAAATACAGAATGGCATACATTAAAAATCAACCCATCTCCATTGTGGCTCAGTGGTAGAGCGCCTGCCTCGCATGTGTGAGGCACTGGGTTCGATCCTCAGCACCACATAAAAATAAATAAAATAAAGATATTGTGTCCATCTGTAACTAAAAAAAATTAAAAAAAAAAAATCAACCCATCTCCATCAAATGCTTCGTCTGCTCTGCACTTGATTTGATACTGGACTTAGGCTTTATTTAACACTTGGAAATATTTAAGAAGTTTATTTAACACTTGAGAATATTTAAGAAGTTAACAATCTGTAATATTTTGAGTGCTTTGAGATAATGTACTTTACACAATTTCTAAAATGTTTGTACTAAAAAAAGGTATGTTAGCATTGCCTAAGAATTTATTTGCTTAGTCATTGAGCAAAACATTTAACAAATTATTCTTGAGATATTCCCAATAAGGCAGGCAGTGTGCCAGGCACTGTCTGACCTGAATGAAATAAAATTCCTCCTGTTGCCAGGTTATTTAAAGATTCACTCTTTTTATACAAAATGTATCTCATAAGCACACTCCATTCCACAGATAAATATTTTTCAAGGTTGGCAATACATACAACTAACAATGTATTCAACCAACACTTCACATCTTTAAAATTTCTGGTGTCTTTAGGACAGGTAAATTGAATGTTAGTGATACACAAGTTAATGTAGAGAGCACCTACATTTGGTCAAAGGGAATTTAACAAAGACTTGTTTATACCCAATGGTTACCCACCTTAATTTTTTTAAATTGGTGCATTTCAGTTGTACATAATAGTGGTATTTGTTGTTACATATTTGTACATGCATAAAATATAACAATATAATGTGGTCAATATCATTCCAAAAGTTATCTTTTATAAGAGATCATAAAATCCAGCCTCAACAACAGCAAGGCGCTAAGCCACTCAGTGAGACCCTGTCTCTAAATAAAACACGAAACAGGGCTGGGGATGTGGCTCAGTGGTAGAATGCCCCTAAGTTCAGTCCCTGGTACCAAAAAAAAGAGAGAGAGAGAGAGATCATAATCACAGATAATTTCTAAAAGTAAATGATCTAGCTTCTACAAAAAGGCTTCATCCATAAAAAGGGAATGTTTTTAATTTTTTAAATATATTGTACAACTTTAGTTAAACACATTTTGGTCTTATCTTTCATGTATTTCTCTCCAAACCTCCTATCACTTAGATAAATGCCTTCTAGTTGCTTTTTTCTTTTCTTTTTTATTGGTACCAGGGGCACTTAACCACTGAGCCACATCCCCAGCCCTATTTCGTACTTTATTTAGAGACAGGGTCTCACTGAGTTGCTTAGTGCCTCACTAAGTTGCTAAAGCTGGCTTCAAACTCACAATCCTCCTTCCTCAGCCTGCCGAGCCACTGGGATTACAGGTGTGTACCACTGCACTTGGTAAATGTCCTCTAGTTTCAATGATCAGGTGACAAATTCCTATATACATGTTTAAGTAAGTAATACTTGATGAAACTCTAAAAATAAGTCTTACTCCAGCTGATATGCTCTATCATGAAACACACAGAGGTTTGAAGACAATTGCTTTAAAGGAAGAATTTGGAACAGTGAAGCAGCCTTATATTTATCCAGTTTTTTTTCCCTGTAACGCCAGTGACGAAACTCAGGGCCTCATTCATGTTAGGCAAATATTCTACCATTGAGCTGTATCCCTAACCCCAAGCACACTTACCTTTAAGTGTACCCAACTACTAGTAAAAGATACTCTTCAGTATAAGTAAATTTGACTTTCAGTGTCAGGTAGGAAAGAAATTTAGAAGTGCTAATATACTAAAAAATATATCTGGATAGATTTTCTGAGGAATTGCTGTTTTGTTTTTAAATAAATGATGTCTGTTTATAAATTCAACTTTGTAAGATAGTGCATTATTCTTCAAATTTTTTGAGATTCATTAGAAACCCCTAAAAATTAAAATGATCTAATAAGTTACATATAAGAAAATATGGTCACCGATAAAGCAGATTCTCAGATGATCAAAATATAAGATAATATAATCAATTACATTCAAAATATCTACAATTTATAAGGGAATAAAAGCATATCTGGATTATTTGGTTTTATATATCCAGTATGCTGTCATTATTAGAGATCTTTGTGTGGGGACTAGCACATGTAGCCACACAAAACCACATACTTCATCATCTTCATAAATAATCTTATAACCAAATCATCAAAGTCATCAAATAATGACTTATGGAATTGAGTTGGCTTCCTTGGCTATGAAAGTGATTTGTGAAACTAAAGAAAATTTCAGTTGTTTTGGTGAGACCCAAATTCTAGAGAACAGAATCAGCATTATTGTGAGATAGAATTTATTGTAGCTAACAGTTGTGACAATCTGAACTAACAACAGATGACTCATTTTACATTTCTGCAATACAATAGTAAGAAGAAAATGATCATACTAGATAGCACTAAGCGTAACAGAGTGTTGCAGTTTCCAATACAAATATGTCAAATTACTAAATCAATACAACTTGTATTTGAACCTTATTAATAATAGAACAAAAAATAACCTGACTCTTCTGGTTTATCTGTTCTAATTGTGATAGAATACTAAGTAAAAAAAATGTCACTGGGAAGATCAGAAAAAAATTTTTTTTTAGAGATTATTCATTTCTGTATGGTTTTACAATAATGTTCCAAGGCAACTAAAAGTACTTGATAAGATAAATGCATGTGTGGAGTTTAACATCAAGCAACAGTGTATTGGGCAACCTCATCCAGTGATCAAACAATTATAAAAGGCAAAGTACATCTTGCACAAGCTGACAAAGCCATTAAATCAGGAGAGCTGTGGGCAGACATATTGACATTGCAAAAAATACCAGAAACCATTAAATTCAGCATTAATAAAATGGCAGTAAATAGATGACAGTTACCAGATGAACTAAGAAATAAGGTTACTGGCCTTGTTAAGCTCACGTCTCATCTTCTCAGGTACAAACTGATCGAGGTAGCGTCTGAAGTGAAGCGCATCAATGGCAACGATCTCAGTGCAGCGTCGTTGCCAGTCATCCCTAGGATAGGACAAATAGGGAAGAAAGAAAAGGAATAGATAGAGTCCTTAGGCCTTGCAGGCGTCAGTTTGTTGATATTTTGGTAGTATTACAATATTAAAAATGAACAAACTGTGACCACAGGTCTCAGCAAAGCAGAAGGACAGGAAATCATTTTATATTTAGATTCAAAGGCACACACATTGTGCTCTGTTGGGCAGTAAGTAGTAAAATGAAAAATCAAGAAACCAAACACTATGACATATTGTATATAGTTTACAGTGAATCTCAGAGGCAAAAGGATTTGGGGGCAAACAAAGGGAATTTAGGTCTTTTTTTTTTATAATGGAGATATGGCACTTGAAGCTCAATCTTTCTTCATTTTGTGGGATTTGCTCTAAAATACTGAGAAGTAACACTACTACATCTGTCCAAGACATAATCCCAAGAAGTCAAGTCAAGTTACTATTGTGCTCAATTGCTGACTGCGAAAAAATCATTTTTAAAAGACAAGACATCAAAGTAGACAATAACATGTCACTTGTGGAACTAGGAAGGACTAGTTGAGATGATAATCTTGGAAATGTGTAAAATTCCAAATATTTCACTTCTATAAAAACTTGTACAACTACTATGCCAACCAACTTTTCATGTTAAAGAACAATAGAAGCCTCATGTTAGTTTGTAAATAATTACCAGGAATACACAAATATTCACAAAGATAACTGTTTGCTACAAGCATATACTTTAAACAAAATAAAATAAAAGAATCCAAAGGCTGGGCTTGAATAAGTTTGTGGCACAGATATGGCTACATGGGCCACAGCTGACTGTTTCTCACTTAAAAACAGACAAAAACAAAAAAAAAAATCCCACAAGGGACTAAGGTTGTGGCTCAGTGGTAGAGTGCTTGCCCAGCATGTGTGAGGCACTGGGTTTGATCCTCAGCACTATATAAAAATAAATAAATAAAATAAAGGTATTGTGTTCATCCACAACTAAAAATACTTTTTATTTTGGTACTGAGGATTGAACTCAAGGGTACTCGACCACTGAGCCACATCCCCAGCCCTATTTTTGTGTTTTATGTAGAGACAGGGTCTCACTGAATTGCTTAGCACCTCGCCGTTGCTGAGGCTGGCTTTGAACTCGCGATTCTCCTGCCTCCCAAAGTGCTAGGATTATAGGCGTGAGCCACCATGCCCAGCTCACAACTAAAAATATTAACAACAACAACAAAATCCTACAAGCTTTCAAGCAGCATTTGTGTAAAAAATTACCCCCAATAAACTACACAATTTGGTGGATAAGTAAAGATGTCAAAGTGTTAATATATTCTAAGAAGAAATAGGAGACAAAAGCAGCAAAGTTCACTGCAGGATCTGTTATCAATTGGCTTTGTGGCATTAGGCAAACTATCCCAACACAGATTTCCTCCATCTACCTAATCTCACAGAGAAATTAAGGATAACTAAATAATAAGCCGGGCGCGGTGGCTCAAGCCTGTAATCCCAGCACTCAGGGAGGCTGAGACAGGAGAATCGCGAGTTCAAAGCCAGCCTCAGCAACGGCGAGGTGCTAAGCAACTCAGTGAGACCCTGTCTCTACATAAAACACAAAATAGGGCTGGGGATGTGGCTCAGTGGCCGAGTGCCCCTGAGTTCAAGCCCTGGTACCAA